>JAPMOQ010054676.1:233513-255127 GCA_026543055.1 Argiope trifasciata
GTATCTTTTCCATTAATTGCTGTGTACTTTTTTGTTTTTAAAAAAATAAAGTCCAGGCCACATGAGCTCTAGAAATGGATGTGTGGTGTGGTGTTAAAATGTTAAACCTCTTTGAGGCAATGGCAAACATTCTTCTATGGATAATGCAATCAATGTGTGATATTCCCTCAATAAATTTTTTATTTTTACAGATGGTTCGTTGGATAACAGTTTCAGCAAAGGAAGTTCAGGCATTCTCGTTTCCCAGGCTCCGGGTGAAAGAACCGAACTCAAAATCCCCACAGGCCAAGTATCTGATGGTACAGAGTCATCTCAAACCCCTGAAGGACATGATGTTAAAGATTACCACTATTACCAAAGGTTTACCACCATTCAATGGAATGTATGGAGATCTTGGAGTGAAGGAAGGACCTGAAGATTGTCAATAATGATTCAAGTACAATACTGATGATCATTATAAAACCCTGTAGGACAGGATGTCAAAGATGGACAGTTTCATTCCAACTGTTTGAGAGTGTGCAGATGGGGAGAAAGACAGCCATTCACCCCTGAAAGGAAAGTTTGTTTGACTGTTCGGTCAATGAAGGGTTGGCCCATACTTATTCAGCAGTCGACCCCAACACATCCTGTCGATACTGCTACGTTCAGTGGTGGCGGGGTGGTCGGCCGTGTACGAGAAGAAGAAGGCCAAATATCTTCACATTTCACCAGCGAAACTGACAGCAATCAAAGGAGCTCTCTTCTTCTATCTATTACATTATTCCTCAGATCTGATGGATGGCATTGTCATCTTTTCTGATTCAAAATCAGCACTGGAGGCTGTTGGCAATAGTAACTCAAGTTTATCCCAAAACATCTACAGCTTCCTTTACCGCATTAAAAAATCATGCATCCTCCAGTAGATTTTTGCTCGTGTGGGAATCGAAGTCAATGAAAGCGCTGATGATCTCGTCAAAGCATCCGTAAGTTGGATTTGTTGCCATTGGCAATAGTTAGGCTCGAACTCGCGGTCTTATGGTTGGTAGCCAGACGACATGACCACAAGACTTAAAGGGAATACTCAGTCTCAGGATGTTATCTGGCTTATAAAGCTTTCACTACAGATCAACCAAATTCTGCCACCTCAGAAGATGTTAATACATCACAAGATGCAGACTTTTTCCTAGGAAACTTTCGGAAAGCCCTCCATTCTGTATCTCCATTGCTCCAGACATTTTTCTTCAATCATTGCAAGACTTCGCACAGGGCTCATCAAAGACATGGAAATACCACCAAACAACACCAGATCCTACTCCATTTGCAAACATTGCTCCTCATCACAATGAAGCCCAGAACACATCTTCAACTGTCCTTCTTCTTCTTGTACAGCCGACCACCACGTCACCACTGAACGTAGCAGCATCGTCAGGATTTGTGGTAGTCGACTGCTGAATAAGTATTGCCCAACCTTACATGCACCGATCCGTCAAACTGACAATCCTTTTGGAGTAGTGAATAGCTGTCTTTCTCCCCACCTGCACTCTCAGACATTTGGAATTAAACTGTCCATCTTTGACATCATATCCTTCAGGGTTTTGAGATGACCATCAGTACTATACTTAAATCATTATTTAAAATCTTCAATTTTTCCTTAACTCTGAGACCTCCATGCGTTCCATTGAATAAGGGTTAACTGTACCCGTTTCTCCAAAAATGCCTTTATTTCCTTGCGTTCTTCCAAATCTTTGGAAACAGGCGGGAAATCTACCATGTCCAGATTATATTTGGATTTACTCTGAGATTTCCATACATTCCATTAATTAGTGGAATAAACCGTACCGATTTCTCCACAAATGCATTTAATTTTCAACTGTGTTGCCGTTGCTTCTGCTTTCTCTGGACTCTTTGGTCCTCTTTCGAGCGACGATATTCAGTACAACTTTCAGGCTCCGAAGCTTGTCCTGAAGACTTTGGGGCACATTTGAACTTTTTTTTTACTATCCATTAGAAAACGGCAATAACAAAATAATCGGGGAAACAGGATTTCGGTTTTTAAAATATTTCTCAAGCCCTCTATCCAAAACTAACCAAATCAATAAACTTTTGATGAGGGAATTAAAAATAATTGTATATTGCTTAATGACAATGAATATATTGTTAGCAAACTTGAAAAGTTTTTTTAGAAAGATTTTTTTTTACGCATTCGTATTTTTTTACCATCCATAGAAAAAGACATCATCATCAACAACAAAATCCAAGTGTTTTATGAATTTTTTACTCTTCATAGAAAACGACAACAGCAACAACAAGATTCCGGAACACATCTTCAACCACCCTGCCATTGCTGTTGCCTCTTCGGCAGTCTTTCGAGGGAAGATGTTCTGAACAGTCTTCAGGCTCTGAGGCTCGCTGAGTTCGTCCTGAAGAATTTGGAACACATTTCAAATTTTTACTCTCCACAGAAAAAGACAACAACAGATTCCTCTCGACAACAGATTGATTTACGTAGAGTCCAGGGACTGTTACACAACGGACAACCATCAGTCCAGACCTGAAACCTTTGGGGAATACTTACAAGAATGCATACGTCCATGATTAGAAGTAAAGCGACAAATACAACACAGTTGGGACTCTACGGCTGCCTTTTTTACCAAACTCTAGTCAAAAACTTGTGGTGATATCTTAATAAACCAGATAACATCTACGGGAATGAGCAATTGCTTTTGTCCTGTGGTTATGTTACTAGGCTTCAGACCCAAAGGTCCCGGGTTCTATTCCGAGCACATCTCACCTTCCACAATGGTAACCTCGAACAATGAACCTTCAACCTTCGTGCAGCTGATGTTTCGCCATCTACCCGCAACCAAAGTCGTCAAACTCACTTGACGCAACAAATCACGCCCTCTCGCCATAACGCTTGGCGTGACAAAAAAGGTCTCCGCTCGCCAAACAAAGATGGGTATGGCGCATTAAACACTACTACTACACACAGCAATCACTCACTCAACAAATCAATTCCTCACCACTCAACAACAACGCATATCGTTCGTCTGCTCACTGGAGGGTGAGTCTGTGGTGATATCTTAATAAGACAGATAACATATACGGGAATGAGCAATTGCTTTTGTCTTGTGGTTATGTTACTAGGCTTCATACCTAAAGGTCCCGGGTTGTAGTCAGAGCACATTTCACCTTCCCACAAACTCTTTTCAAGACAATTTAAAGTTACGATGAAACATTTTAATGTAAATGCGAAATGCAGTACAATCCATAGAAAACGACAACAACAGTCCCACTAAAAATTGAAGTTTTTTTTTGTCAATGATTAGACGAATCAGTAGCTTTTAGTTTAGTTTAGTTATATTAACGTCCCGTTTTAAAGCAACACGAGGGTTATTTTGGGACGGACATCGTCATTTTGAACCACAGTCAGATTACACCTGAACTGGCACCCCCCTCTCCACACCATGCCACATCAGCGGGCATGGTGCCACATTTGGCCTGACAGATTTACCATGCAAGAGACCCCCTTATGCGGGGGTTCTTCGGTGGAATCGAGTCTCGAACCTGAAACCCTCCGGTTCCGAAGCCGAGACAAGGCCACCTTACCACCAGGCCACTACGGACCACGAATCAGTAGCAAAACTTCAAAAACTCATCTCGTAAAATTTTCTTCACATTTTGATGGTGATTCTATTTTTCTCACTCTGCTTAAAAGTAGTCTGGAAATCTCAGTCAATTTATTCGATGACTAATGACTAAGCAAAAGGTGCTCGAAAAAGCAACATTCATTTGCTTGATAACAAGTCAAAAAATTGACCGTTTCTAATTATCCCAATTCGTCTTGACAAATGAACTTAACCTTTCTTCTTTGACAGCCGTTGAATTTTTTTGTTTGTTTGTTTTTTTGCATGCAGGCATGCTTGAAATCTTCCGTTTCTTAATTAATGTAAGTCATCAATGACTAATGATCGTTTGCGAGGTTCCTGCATAATGTCATTTTTAATTGCTGATTTCTGACATACAGCTAAGTCTTTGCTTGTGAAATTATATCTTGTTGTGAAACATTGTAACTCATTTGACCATCTTAACATATCTAGTCACAGGAATTGAGTATTTATTACCAGAAAAAAAAATTCTAATGTGGTAGGGAACAAATAATATTTCATTATTAATAATATCAGTTCCGATGCGTAATTTAACTAATGTTTGATTGTTCTTTTTAAAATTCAATATTATTTTTAAAAAATATTTCGTAACTTTGAGTCAGTTCAAATAACAGTACACATAAATGATTCAGTAAAGATGCTAAATTAAAGCTTGTCGTTAGTATTTCGGAGCTATGGTACGTAATTGCAATGAAAGCCTTTCTCTGAGATAACAGTTTTATTAGAGAGTGTGCGAGAAAGTTTGAAGGGGAAGCAATCCTATAAGTCTGAAATTTGAACTAAACATTTAGTAAAATTTTAGTGTTTTTTGCAGTCACTTAAAAAATATTGTAGTAGAAATAATTTTGCATCCTCTTAATTTCCAAAAAATTATTTTTTAAACTATATTAAAGATTTTGTGGTATAAATATATTTTCTGTTTCATCCATTTTTTAAAAAAAATATTTTAATCACATTTTCGAATATTAAACTTGAAAATCCTGAACGAATATGAAACGAATCACGAGATACCATAAATAGTTTCTTTCATTACCATTCTGAAAGAGCACCAAGTTTTGCAATTCTTAAAATAAATACACATATCTAATATATAAAAATGAAACTTTGTTTGTAGAATAGAATGCTAATAAATACTATTTATGCTTTTCCTTTCTATATCCTTCCATTTCAATGTATGCATTCACTGCCGACAAGAAATTAAATATCATCCTTAATGAAACAAGATAACTTTTTCCAATTCCAAACGATATTTCCAAGATTATTTCTTCTGCGGCAGCAACGCGCTAGTAATAAACAGACACTAGATGGCAGCACAGATATTGAACGACAACAGAATCAACCCGTCTGGTAAATATATCTAATTACTTTTTGTCCTATATTCCCCCTAGATGGCAGCAGCTGTACCGTGACGCGTGCTACAGGGTGTTGTCCCGGTGCGTTTTTTAATGACAGGGCAACCTCAGCAGGGGTGGTCCGTTCACGTTTGCTATTAGCATTCCACCATCCCCGTCGGTCATTGTGATGGAAGTTCCCTGATCCGTCACACCGATCAACCTTCCATGTGTTTTTGTTCTTTTTCATTTCATTTCATACTAATGGCGGCTTTTTTCTTTATCGTTTTCTTTTCCTGTTTGAAAGCAAAGTACCAATCATAAAAATATGGAAAGGGAGATTTAAGAGTTAATAATATATTTTTTTTATTGATAGGAGAGAGTGTGTCAGTGGGAAGTTGTGGGATTTAGTGGGAGATTGTTTTATTTTTGTTGTTGTTGTTTTTAGTTTTGCTTTTAACCGTTTTTTTGAGACTTAGTTATTTTTAAAGTGAGATTGGTGTCTGAATGAGTGAAGGGTTGTAGTTGCTGTTTTTCACGAAACTAATAGTTGTGATTGTTGGCTGCTGTTGGTATTGTTGCTAAGGGGATGGGTGAATAGCATCCGGGTGTGTTGTGTATGCAAAAAAAGTGGTTTTATTTATTTATTTATTTATTTTGCAAGCATTAAAATGAGTTATTACTGACTTTAATCTTTTGGTTTGTGCGTTTTATAACAATGAAATTTCAAGCTAAATTTTAAGTTAATTTTAGTAAATTTTACAGAAATTATTGTGATTTAAAAAAAAAAATCCGGAATCTACAATCAGCCTTAAATTTTGATGAAAATTTAATTAACTAATTTTAATCTTTTCTTTTGCGAGTATTATAACAATGAAATTTCAAACTATATTTAAAATTTATTTTAGTAAATTTTATAGAAACGTGATTTTCAGTTGTGACTTGGGATTTTAGTTGCATTTAAAACTTACCACTTTAGCTGTGACTGAAACTTGTAACTTTAGTTGTGACTGAAACTTGTGACTTGTGTCTTTAGTTGTGACTGAAACTTGTGACTTGTGACTTTAGTTGTGACTGAAACTTGTGACTTGTGACTTTAGTTGGTATTGAAACTTGTGACTTTAGTCTGAAATTTTATTGAAAAAAACAATGGCTTAATCTAGAAGCTAATAAATTAATCACTTATTACCATGATGTTAAAAACACATTTTTAAAAATGTGTTTTTTAATACCTTAACTTTTAATGATACACATGTTACATGAATGTAACATAACATATGAAACTGTAACATGAATGTAACATAACACATGAATATTTTATATTGACTAGTGTCTAGCAGTAATAAATATTTTCTATCAATTAATTTCTAATAGGAATAAATATTTTATATTAAGTAGTTTCTAATCGTAATAAACATTTTATATTAACTAGTTTCTAAGAATAATAAATTTTTTACAGAAAAATAAAAGAAAAATTATTTTCTTATTATTGATTATTCTCTTATTTCTAATTGCCATTCTAGTAGAAAACATTCTTTTTCCAAAAAATAAAAGATTTATACTAACTAACAAATAACAAACAAAAATGTACCAAATGTCATATAATTAAACATTTTTAAAGTTTCTCTGTCTTGAACATTGACATCATCTCTGAGATTTATCGAGAAAAATAAACAGAGTCACAAGAACGAATTTTTAAAAATAATTCCTACGGCATTTTACAAGCAAAAGAATGTCATTTTGATTACTTCCTAGTTTCTAATTATCATTCCAATAACGAAGAAATCTTGTAACTAAACCATTCGTTGTCAACTGATAACATTTCGACCTTCTATTCTCTAAGAGCATGACCGATATTCCAGTACGCTAATGAATAAAACAAAAGACGGTGACCTTTTGAAGGTCATTTAATTGCTTGTTAGCGACCGAAATTGCTTGTTAAGAAAGCTTTTCTTTGCCCAGCTAAATATATACATCGCTGAAAAATTGCAGTTTGGCAAGGAAGTAGCAGTTTAAAAAAAAAAAAAAAAAAAAAAAAAACAGCAAATCCTTAAAGTGTCTTGTTGTATAATTAAGATAATTCTTTACGCTCTAATGGGAGATAATGTTAGTTGATTTTATAAAAATGTTTTCTGTTTACAGGTTGTGTTCTTTGTATCTTTTTTTTAGACACATTAGTTAGGATTTCTTGTGAAATTTTCTGTCATTTGTATAATTGTTGGTGTGTTAAAAGGTTATATAAACAGAATTTTAAAAGCCCTAGAGACTGTTTTGAGTTGAAGTTAGTTAAAAATTAGTTAGAAGTCAAAGATATGTCATTTACTTTCAAACAATTATTTTGATTTTTTTTACTAGTTGATATCTTGTCAAAATTTGGAATCTTGATGAATCCAAAATATCTTTTTTTTTTCATGTGTGTGGGATTTTAAATTTGCTTTAATTGATTGTGTTTTTTAACGATGATTTTTAAAGAACGGAACATTTGAGATTGCAATTTAAGAAAAAATTAGCAAAGTCTTATTTCAAAGTTTTAAGAAACCTTTGATAATTTATCAAAGAATTGTCTTTGAAATTAGTAGAAAAAATAAGTCATAAATATTTTATATTAACTAGTTTCTAATAGAAATAAATATTTTATATCAACTAGTTTTAATAGTAATAAACTTTTTTACATTGACTTGTTTCTAATAGTAATAAATATTTTAACTCGTTTTTAATAGTAATAAGTATTTTATATTAACTAGTTTCTAATAGTAATAAATAGTTTAACGAAAAAATAATTTAAAAAAATTCTTGAAATACATGAAAGAAAAGGATATATTTTGATTATCTTCTTATTTCTTATTACCATTCTAGTAGAAAACATTCTTTCTCCAAAAAAAAACTATTTTATAATAACACACAAAACTGTAACACATGTCATATAACTAAACAACTCTAAAATATCTCTGTCTTGAGCATTGACATCACCTCTGAGATTTATTGACAAAAATCAACAGAATAGCAAGAATGAATTTTTAAAAATAATTCCTACAGCATTTTTAAGAAAAAGAAAGTCGTTTTGATTACTTCCTTAGTTTCTAATTACTATTCCAGCAGCGAAGAAATTTTTTAACTAAACTATTCGTTGTCAACTGATAACACAGCAGCGACCATCTATTCGCTAAGTGCACGACAGATATTTCAGTACCCTAATGAATAAAACAAAAGATGGTGACCTTTTGAAGGTCATTTAATTGCTTGTTAGCGACAGAAATTGCTTGTTAAGAAAGCTTTTCTTTGCTCAACGAAATATAAACATGGCTGAAAAATTGCAGTTTGGCGAGAAAGTAGCATTTTTTAAAAAAAAAACAACAGCAAATCCTTAAAGTGTCTTGTTGTATAATTAAGATAATTCTTTACGCTCTAATGGGAGATAATGTTAGTTGATTTTATAAAAATGTTTTCTGTTTACAGGTTGTGTTCTTTGTATCTTTTTTTAAAGACACATTAGTTAGGATTTCTTGTGAAATTTTCTGTCATTTGTATAATTGTTGGTGTGTTAAAAGGTTATATAAACAGGATTTTAAAAACCCTAGAGACTGTTTTAAGTTGAAGTTAGTTAAACATTAGTTAGAAGTCAAAGATATGTCATTTACTTTCAAACAATTATTTTGATTTTTTTTACTAGTTGATATCTTGTCAAAATTTGGAATCTTGATGAATCCAAAATATTTGTGTGTGTGTTATTTTAAGTTTACTTTAATTGATTTTTTTAACGATGATTTTTTAGAACAGAACATTTGAGAATGTAATTGCAAGAAAATATTAGTAAAATGTTTTGTTTTATTTCAAACTGTTAAAAAAATTCCTAATTTATGAAAGAAAAAAATTAATTTTTTTTGTAAAATATTATAATTTTTTAATTTTATTTTTAAAAAATGTGTTGTGTTAGAGAATGTGTTCTTTGTATCTTTTTTTTTTCTTTTTTTTTTTAAGAAAAGACGCATTTATTTTCATTTCTTGTAAAATTTTCTGTTTTAAAACCCCTAGAGATTGTTTTAAGTTAAAGTCAAAGATGTGTCATTGTTATCATTTTCAAACAATTATTGAGAAATTTTTTTAAAGTTGATATCTTGTCAAAATTTAGAATCTTGATGAATCCAAAATATTTGTGCTTTTTTGTGTGTGGGATTTTAAGTTTGCTTTAATTACTGTACTTGTTTATGTTTTTTTAACGAGGATTTTGTAGAACAGAGCATTAGTAATGTAAGAAAATATTTTGCCTTATCAACAATTAAAAAATTATTTCATAATTTATCAAAGAATTATCAAATAATATGATGATGATAATGTCATGTCCGTGTTTCTGAGGATAAAGATCCTTGAACACCCAGAGGGCAGAAGCCTGACTTCTAGCTCAGATGAAGATAACACACCCATTCGCTTGCACAACCCGTTTTGACAGGGGGGCACTTTCATACATCTCACGGATAGAACACAGTGCAACCACGCTGGAATCGGGACTCCCAATTAAATAATATAAAATTATTTTATATTATTTGTAAATTTTAATTTCTGTCCATTTCTTTGGGATATTCGACTTTCATTCTAATCATTTGCCTGGTGAAGAGGTCGCGTTGGCCTGGTAGTAAGGTCTCGGCTTCGGATCCGGAGGGTTGCAGGTTCGAGACTGGATTCCACCGAAGAACCGTCGTGTTTGGGGGTCCCTTGAACGTTCAATCTGTCAGGCCAAACGTGCTCCCGATGGTGTGGAGAGGGGGATGCCACTTCAGGTGTCGTCCTCGTCATCTGACATTGATTCAAAATGACGAGGTCAATTCCAAAATAGCCCTAGTGTTGCTTTACAATGGGACGTTAATATAACTAAACTAAACTGAAATAAAAAAAGCCTTATGATATTCATCACATATAATTTTCTGATGCAAAACATTGACCTATTATTGTGTGACATGCAACGACATTTAACATAATTTTTTTTGAAAAAATGCTGTAAAATAGTTATATTTGTGTATTTTTATTTAAGTGATAAATCGCTAGTTAGCTGCCTTGAAAAAACTTCAAAGGTAAGATCTCGGCTTCAGAACCGGAGAGTGCCAGGTTGGAGACTCGATTCCATCGAAGAACCGTCGTGTAAAAAGGTGTCTAGCACATTAAACCTGTCAATCCAAACGTCCTCCCGCTGGTGGGGTATGGAGAGGGAGGTGCCAGTTCAGGTGTTATCTGACTGATGTTCAAAATGACGAGGTCGGTGCCAAGTTAGCCATAATGTTGCTTTACAACGGGACTTTAATATAACTAAACTAAACTAAACCTTTGTCTGGTATTGATGTCTTTAGCGGAATTTCTTGATTAAATACACAAATCAACAATTTTATATAAATCCACATTACTAAAACCCCCAATTTTACATAATTTTTTTTAAAAATATAATTTTCAGAAATTTTCTTTCGAACATAGTCGAATACCTTAAAAACGAACTGAATTTTTTTTGCTCTAAAAACACTTTATAGAGTTCTTCTTGTATCTTTCCCCTCTTTTTCTGTAACGAGCATCCCCACACTCGAATGCTTTTAAGATAGCACCAGCAGCAACACACACTTTCTCCCTCGAACGTCTAAAAGTAAATCACACAAAATCGTTTGCCCCACCCTGTTTTTCACCAAAAAAAGCAACAAAATATTAAATCTCAGCTTTTTCTCCCCCCCCCCTGAAACTATCACCCCCAGACAAACATAAGTGTGGTGTTTCTTTACCGCTATTTATCACCAAGAGCAAAATTGCTAAGAAAAGAAAAAGAATATCTTCATTTCGACACCCCCTTCTCTTCATTTAGAACACCAAATGACGCGTTAAGAATAACCACCCAAAAAAACAGGGAAAAGGAAATGAAAAAACATCCCTTGCCCTCTTGGAACACTTATTTCTGGGGGGTGTCCACCTCTTTTCTACGCCAATCACTTATTTTCCAAGGTATCATCGACCTCGAAGAACTATATTCCTCCGCGATGACGTATAAGGAACGAAGGGAGGCATTAGCTGTCGGTAGGAAATTCGGTGCTAATGAGGTGGGAGATATTAGCGAGGACCCTGTGTCCATTAGCAGCACTTAAATAAACTCAGCAAATGTCCCTTGCATAGGGAAGGAAAGAGATCGTCATTAGCACCTGGACGGAAAAACAGTTTTGACAACCCCTTGGAAGGAAGTTTGTGTTCCATGTTGATTTTTCATCGAGAAGCAAAAAATTTTGGAAACAAATTCGAAGGAGAGAGCAAAATGTGTCTTTAATGGAAGATTCTATAAGCGGAAATCCTAAATTTTCGTACTTAAATATGGATTTAAATCGTTTTTGGGTCTATTCTTACTGACTTTATGTCAGCATTTCCAATTATTCATATTTACGACCATTTGGATCAATGTAATTCTTTAAAATTCCCTTTGCGACTATTCTAAAATCCTTTAATAAACTTTGCAACTATACTAAAATCCTTTAATTAACTTTGTAACGTTTCTAAAATCCTTTAATTTACTTTGTAACTATACTAAAATCCTTTAATTCTCTTTGTAACTGTTCTAAAATCCTTTAATTATCTTTGTAACTATTCTAAAATCCTTTAATTAACTTTGTAACTATTCTAAAATCCTTTAATTAACTTTGTAACTGCTCTAAAATAATTTAATTAAGTTTGTAACCCTTCTAAAATCCTTTAATAAACTTTGCAACTATACTAAAATCTTTAATTAACTTTGTAACCATTCTAAAATCCTTTAATAAACTTTGTAACTATTCTAAAATCCTTTAATTAATTTTGTAACTGTTCTAAAATCTTTTAATTATCTTTGTAACTATTCTAAAATCCTTTAATTAACTTTGTAACTGTTCTAAATCCTTTAATTAACTTTATAACTATTCTAAAATTCTTTAAATTAGCTTCGATATTCTTTTTGTAACAATTCTAAAATCCTTTAATTAGCTTTGAAATTCTTTTTTGTAATAATTCTAAAATCCTTTAATTAACTTTGGAATTCTCTTTGTAACTTCTTGTGTGCAGCTGATCACCTCGCCGCCACTGAACGTAGCAGTATGGACAGGACTTGTTGTGGTTGACTGTCTCCTTGTAACTATTCCAAAATCCTTTAACAAACTTTGTATGTACTTCATGTTACCCTGTTATTTGAATTCAGTACACTATGGTTGAAAAAATGGAGGAAACGGATCACAAGAGGAAAGCGATCGTCATTAATACCTGGATGGAAATACAGTTTTGACAACCCCTTGGAAGTGAAGTTTGTGTTCCATGTTGATTTTTCATCCAGAGGTAGAGAATTACTTTGAGAATTTTTTCGGAAGTAACTTTGGGAGAGAGCAAAATGCGTCTTTAATGGAAAATTCTATAAGCGGAAATCCTAGATTTTCGTACTTAAATACGGATTTAAATCTCTTTTTTGGAGCTATTCTTGCTGACTTTGGGTCAGCATTTACAAGGATTCATGCTCGTAACCATTTGGATCAATGTAATTCTTTAAAATTCTTTTAGTAACTATTCTAAAATCCTTTAATTCTCTTTGTAACTATTCTAAAATCCTTTAATTAACTTTGTAACTATTCTAAAATTCTTTCATTAACTTTGTAACTATTCTAAAATTCTTTAAATTAGCTTTGAAGTTCTCTTTGTAACTATTCCAAAATCTTTTAAATTATCTTTGAAATTCTCACTGTAACTATTCTAAAATCGTGTAATTGATTTAGATATTCTCTTTGTAACTATTCTAAAATCCTTTCAGTAACTTTGGAATTCCCTTTGTAACTATTCTGAAATCCTTCTAATTTAATTCGAATTTCTCTTTGTAACTGCTCCAAAATCCTTTAATTAATTTTGATATTGTCTTTGTAACTATTTTAAAATCCTTTAAATTAGTTTTGAAAGAACTTACTTTAACCCTGCTATTTGAATTTAGTACACTACGGTTGAAAAAACGGAGGAAACGGATTACGGGAGGAAAGCGATCGTCATTAGCACATGGACGGAAAGACAGTTTTGACAACCCCTTGGAAGGGAAGTTTGTGTTCCATGTTGTTGTTTTCAAACAGAGGTAGAGAGTTATTGCAAAGAAAAAAAAAATTTGGAAGAGCAAAATGTGTCTTTATTGGAAGATTCTATAAACGGAAAGCCTTGATTTTCGTACTTAAATATGGATTTGAATCTTTTTTTGGATCTATTCTTACTAACTTTGGGTCAGCATTTACAATTATTCATGTTCACGGCCATTTGGATCAATGTAATTCTTTAAAACTCTTTTAGTAAATATTCTAAAATCCTTTAATTAACTTTAAAATTCTCTTTGTAATTCTTTAGATCCATTCATTGACTTTGTAACTGTTCTAAAATCCTTTAATAACCTTTGTAAATATTCAAAAATTCTTTAATTACCTTTGTAACTACTCTAAAATCCTTTAATTAAATTTAAAATTTCTTGTAACTATTCTAAAATTCTTAAAATTAACTTTGAAATCCTCTTTGTAACTATCGTAAAATCCTTTAATTAACTTTGAAATTCTCTTCATTTTGTGAGAGTAATGTTTCCATAAAACGGAAAGGATTCGTTTTTCTTGTGTTAAGACTTTACAGTCAGAAACCATCCCGATTTGCATTTGTTCTTTCCCATACCGTGCAATGATAAACAATGATAAACCATGCTATGCGTAGATTCTAGTTTTTTGTTTAACTAGCTGGTACTAGACCTGTTGCTGTCGACGAAAAAAATAATAATATTAAGTGAAATATATCAATAATTTGGCAAGGTTTCATCGAAATAGGATGAAACGGTATACATAAAATACGAGCAAACAATTATTAATTTTTATATATTAGATTTGGGCTTTCTGTTAGAATCGTAAATCTTGGTCTTCTTTCAGATTGGTGATGAAAGAAACTGTTAATTGTATCTCGTGACTCGTTTCATATTCGCTCGGAATTCTCAAGTTTAATTTTAGGAAATGTGATTAAAATACTTGCTTTTAAATGGAATTAAACATAGAAAATGTATTTATACCATAAAATCGTTAATATAATTGAAAAGATAACTTTTTGAAAATAAAGATGGTGGAAAATAAATTGTGCTACAATATTTCTGGTAGTGACTACGAAAAAAGCAAAAATTTAATTAGCATTTAAAGCCCCCCTAGGGTTGGTTTCCCCAAACTTTTCTAGCTTAATCTGTCATAAAATTGTTACCTCTGAGGATGCATAAGTTTTGTTCATTACAGCTACAAAATAGTAACATTTTACTTGGATTTGTCAATTTCTACAGAATCTATTGTCTTCTGGCGAGTTATTTGGAAATGAATCCTTGGTAAATAGATGTTATAGAGATTCGAATTTCCTTTATTTAATTTTATATAATCGTGCTCTCCCTATAACCATCCCGTAGGTGCAAACAATAAGCTAACCAAGTTTCAACCCAATCAGATGAACGTTTAAAGAATGCATAAGAGACATACAGACAAACATTTATTTTCATTTATAGAGATTACATAATACTCCCTACTATGACAAGTCAGTAATTTCGGTTTAGTTTCAAAGCAGCTGTGAACTACAATACTTTGTATTTTTATTTTTTATTTATTGCATAAAAGGTGAAGAGGGGGGGTGGACTACTCCCTCCCCCCTCCCACTTCCAACTGCGACTCGTCACCCAACGAGCAAGCATAACACGCCATAAATCGTTCGAAACGAAATTCTTTTCTTAACATTCCAGTAACAGCTGCTACGTTATGGCTAAAAGCTGCAGGATAGTTAATTAAGCCGGACTCGCGTGCCAAATGTGGCGTGATTAGAGTCCGGTTTCACGGGGGTTGTTAAAGAAATGTCCGCTGCAGATGGGGCATTCTGCAAAATTAATTTTTTCCCACTCACCACCCCCATATATCGTCTGCAGCCATTACTGTGAAATAGGACGTCGGGATTTCGATACGCTGTAGTGAATTTGTGACTGAATTCCTCGACTGTTCTGATTTTGAAAAGTGATCGAATGTGTTGGGTTTTCAAGGTCAAGGGGATTGTTGAAAGCATAGAGCTGATATATAAATGGAGGGAGCTAGTTGCTTGTTTCCTGTCTCAACAAGCGTACCCAACATGTGTCACGTGACGGTAGAAAAATCTGGGAAAAAGAACACATTTTTGGCGCCATATCGCAAATGTTGGCATACTCAAAAACTGCCGCGCAACATTTTGCTTCCCGACAATGGGTCTAGTCGGTTTTCATTTCCTGTTAAACCAACCGGAAATCCTAAAAAATAAATCATATTTCATTTCCTAAGCAGTTTATATATATATATATATATATATATATATATTACACCAGTATCCGAGTTAAATTATATTTAGATTTTTTCACTTTGTTTTTGTGCATTAATGAAAAGTGATTATTTTTCTTCTTTAAATGAACATTTTATTTCTTTTGTTTGCCTAATAACATTTCAAGATTTTACATTACATGCTAAAATACTTTCTATCATTCTCTCTAACAGATAAAAAACAGCTTTTTAAAAACAGATTATTAAAGTGACTTAAGTCTTTTTATTTCAATAAACTTAATATAATAATAAATATCAATACTAACCATGTTATGAGATATAGAAATTATAGAAGCTTAAACTATATATTAGAGATGTCTGTAACAATTTTACTTATTATTGCAGATATTTTTTAGTTTAAAACTGGTAGGAAACCTTTTCTAAAACCATTTATCTGTTAATTCTACTTTAGTATCCCAGTTAAAAAATATTAAAAAATTAAAAGAATTGAGAAGAGATTACTTAATTATTTTTGAAAAGAGAGAAAATCTTTAACTACCATAATTCTAAATATTTATTCTGAAGACTGTTCATTTCAGAAATTTTATTGACTCGAGGCACACAAAAAATTTTTTAAAACCGAAATTAATAAATATTTTTATAATCTAACTCGATCAAAACTACTTTGTTGTTATTTATTATTTGTATGAAGATGTAAATATAATTTTAGGCAGTCAATTTTATAAATATTAAAATTATTTAACAACTGTAAATATATTCTTGCAAATTAGTTTTATAAGCATTTAGGTGAATAGCATTTTTAAATCAAATTCTATAAAATTAAAAATTACAATTCATGCCCAATAGGGTTTTATTAAAACAATTTCTTATGAAAAAAATTAAACGATTTTCTATTATTTATTCCAATTTCTTTACAGATTAAAAATTTTAAAAAAATAGCTTAGGGCATAGATGAGTAATAAAATTTTATCAAATAGCAAGATCTTGACTCTTATTTTGTCAAGGTTTTACATTCGTTAGAAAATGGTGTGTAATCCTAAATTATGATGTAAACATAAGAAAAAAAATGTATTATCAAATTAAAGTACAGGAATTCTAAGTTAAAAAAATACAGCTTATTTGGTGTGATCCATAAACAAATTTTCTGTGACTAAATAAAGTTTATGATTTAGTTGCTAAAATTTTTCTTTTAATAAAAAGAACTTCAAATTATCACACTAAATAGTTATTAATAAAACATAAATAAAATAACACTTTGTTTTCAGTTCCCCACAAATAATGACTAACAATACAACTATAAATGATTCAAATATTTACATTCAAATTAGAAGCGTTATTTAAAACAATAATTTAATAGTTGCCCTGAAAAAGGAAATATATACTAACAAATGATTTTAAAAAGCTATAATAAATATCGACAATATCACTGAAAAAAAAAAACAAATTCCATCTAAAATAAGTCATAATATTATTTACATTCAAATTAGGAGCATTATTTAAAACACTAATTAATAGTTGCCCTGAAAAAGGAAATAGATTCCAACAAATTATTTTTTAAAACTATAATTAATATCGACAATTTCATTACAAAAAACAATATATAGGTGATAACAATATTAAAATTTAACTATTTACTGTCCCTTAAATAAAATAGCTTTCGTATTAATGCTGCGGCACTTGTTTTTTTGTAATTCTTGTGTTTCAACTTTTCCAATATGATACAGGCGTATTTTGAAATATTCGAACAAAATAGATTTCAAGAGCAAAATTTTATGGTTTTCTAATGGATTTTGATCTTGAGCATGTTTGTTCAAAGCATTAAATATGCCCTCTGAAGTAGACGAGCTTAAAAAGATCAAGCTGGACAATATGAGTCTATTCATAATGTTTCTGGATCTTAACTTGCCAGATATTTGGTGCACCCTAATGTCCTTCTCAGCTATATGGCAGATTTTTAAAACGTCTTCAGAGGGATAAATTAAGCCCCCTCTATCTTTTCTCTGTGACAGCCTGCACTCGTACTTACATTTTCCTGCTGAAAGATCAAGGGGGGAATCTACTTGTAGGTCAGAGTAGAGTGTATTGTCTTTTATCAGTACTGACATACATTGCGAGCATTTCACAGTCTTAGCTAATTTACGAATTACAAAACCTGCAATGTCAGATGAAACATCGCAGATGTAAGAATTTAATTGTATCTCTCTAATATTATCATCATCGTCTTCCTCCTCTAAATTTACATCATCATTGAGAGATTTCCTATACACATTTACCAAAGATGAAATTTTTAATATTGAGCTGTCATCCAGAGCAATGCAATTTTCATTGCCACCACTTATTATATCTGCATGGCACAAAAGCCTTATATAAGCAGCCTAAAACTGTTTGCAAGTCGGGTTGTTATTATAACCCCCTTTGCTTCTGATGGCAGAAAAAAACATTTCCAGATGGTCTTGCGAAAATTTATAAGTCATTAAAAAGCTCATTGTACGATTAGGGTTTTTCACCAAATTTTTAAAGAGTGATGAAATGCTATGTAAGCAAATCAAAAAACCTAGAAAGTCAGTTCTTCTGTTGCTTTCCAGGATTGGAGGTCCATTAGGAGCAGTTTTTAGTTCTTCGATGTATAACTCCGCCTTTTCCATGAAAATTGAGAACTCTGCTTCAGTGTTTAGTGACAGAGGTCTCTTAAACCCTCTTCCTAATAAATTTCTTGAATTAAAAAGATCAAAGATGTCATTAAAAAGCCTCAAAAATTTCGCCGTTGCCTCAGCGCCTTGAAAGTCTGGATGCTTCAGATCCTTTTCACAGTATTCCAGAGCATCGGCAACACTGTTACTGAACGTTTGGGCTGCAAGACGCACCTTCATCTTTTGTCGGTACCATTCAATATGGGCTCTTCGGAGTTTCGTGCCTGCCAATAAATTATTCTCATCCTGAAGTTTTTGCAATCTTTCAATAAATTTCCATTCTATAAATCCATCAGTTGGATGCCAGATTGACTGCTTTGATCCAAGTGTGTTCCTTATTAGTTTGAGCATATGGCTAGGATCAAGCAAAATAAAAGCATCATTTTTAGTAATAGGATGTGGAAATGACGGCCGCATATTCGCAACATCCAGGTCCGCACCTAGTATTTTTGCCGTGGCTAAATTTACGCTTGTCCCATCAAAAGTCAAACTAACGACTTTCACACCACTTTCTTCAACGAATTCATGGCTTTTTGTTATTAAATTTGCTCTTTCAGCAGAATTAAATCAGTCTATAAAAAAATACCCGATTGGTATTTTCCAATTGCCATTTATGCAATTTAGCATAAAAACCAATGCTTCCTTAGCTGCTGGAAGCTCATCAGTATCAAGGCCAGTTCCATAATCTACATAACCACAAAACTTATGGCCATCCCATTCGATGTGTTTTCTAATGGACATCTCGTCAATAATGAGCCCGCAAATTGGGGCAAATTTCTTTTTTCTTGCTGTTTCATCGGCTTTCATTTTTAATACATTTAAAGCAGCTTTCGTAAAACCAGGCGAGGAATCTTCTACAGCTAGATACCATTTCTTGATTGTTGAGGGATGAGGCAGACATGTATTAAACATTTTCCTGACATATTTATAAGCCTTCGCTGAATAGAAATGCAAAGTTAAAGCGAAGCTTCTTATCTCTGGGCTATACTTCTTGGTGGAAGTTTCATTCCTCTTGACACGTTTCAACAGTTCTGCTGTAGGTCCCGGCAATGTTAACTATAAGAGATTATTAAATACTATTTAGTGCACAAATTTGCCAATTAAAAAAATTTCAGAATTATTTTCTGCTATAAAATAAATACTTATAATTAAATATAATATATCAAATTTAACACACAAACGTATTATAAAAAACAAGTTTGTTTTTAAATATCCAAGAAAAAATAATTTTTTTAAATTTCCATTTCTTTTCAAACATTTATAATACCATTATGTTTCTTTTAACGATGTAAATTTAAATAAAAATACCTAAAACAATTTAAAGTAAGTTAAAGCGAAAGTAAAAAAAAAAAAAAAGGATTTTATGGAAGTTAAAACAAATTTTTTTTTGTACCTCTAATATGTCGCTAGCTGACTGAGATATCAAAGCTTTCTTTCTCATTTCTTTCAGTATATCTTGTAGGGAACATATTCTTTTGCGCAATCTCCGATTTTTATTGTTTAATTTTTTAACCTTACGCCGATTACTTTCTTTGCAATTCTTTGCCATATTTAAAACCTGAAAAGCCTTAGAAGGAGAAGTCATGTCCTTCTCCTGAAAATCTCTAATGTAATATTTACGTTTTTTGCCTAAAAAAAAAGATTAGTATTTATAAAATTGCATTTACAATTTCAAAACATTAGTAAAAACTAGAAAAAAAAACTTTTATAAGTTAAAGTTTCATTTTACAATATTTAAAAAAAAATAATTAATATTTATAAATTTAAAAATACAGACTTTAAACGTTAAAATTATATATAATTAATATTATAATTAGGTATTTTGAATAAGATTGAATTCTTGGCCAACCAATTTATTTAGGAAGAATTTGCTAACTAATAAAATTATACATTTACAATATTTGATTGTATTTTTTATAATAAATGCTTTATTTAAAAATTTTTAATTTTTTTTTTTCGCATTAGCAACAAAATTAAATGTACTTACTCGATGGTTCAAGCACAGGTGGAGGTGTAATTACATTTTCTATCATTCTCTTCCTTGACGGATTTGTTCCTTTTGTTTTGGGTTGTAAATGATCAGGAAAATCAAACAAAGTTGGTACAGCAGTTTTTTTCAGCCATGTACCTCCAAATTTTTCGCGATCAAAAGAATCAGAAGTAAAATGTTTCGAGCATATTTTAGAGCTGTTCGTCAAAGTAAAATTTTCCCTTCTTAGTTTTGACAACCATAGTTTTCGCCTTTCTTCTTCCTTCGGAAATCTTGATAAAAATTTTGATTTATGTTTTCATTGATATTTGCTATATAAATTATAAATATTGAACATTTTATACAAAATGAATATTAACAGTTAAACTAGTGCTTATTAAAATAAAAAATAAATAAAAAAACCGATAAAAATTACAAATATATATAAATTATTAATTTATATTTGTAGTTGAATATTGAGATTTTATTGTTCGCTTTTATTAATAAAGCATTATTAAGAAAAATTGTTCAATAAGGTAAATATCCCATAAAAATTGTTTTGCAAAATTTAGATTGGATTTAATATTGTTCACAATATAATACAATTCGAATAATTATGGTTAAAAAGAAACAACATATTGGAAATAATAAAGAACTTTATTTGCATTAAAATAAATACACAATTATTAATCGGTCAATAATGTTTATGTAAACACTTGTATTGGCGAGAAAAATTCCCGCCAAGCTTGTAGTCAAGCACTTGCAACACATTCGAGATTAAAATAAAGCAACTAGCAAAATATAATGCAGTTACATCAGTTTAAACGAAGCTTAGTAACATGTTAAATAAATTCAAAACAATAACTAAGCCAAACTGTGAAATATTAATCAGTTATAACACCAAAATGACAGAGTAATTGAGATTACGAAATTTTAAATTGACTTAAAATGGATGTAAACAGAATAAGTTTATTGTAAATACCTGTGAAATGATACAGGACTATCCTTAGAAGCCTTTTCTTTGCATCCAATTGCACAGCAATAGGTAACCATGGTTTAAATAAGCTTTAAATTCCAACAGTTAAACGCGAGAAAAAATCTGCCATTGAAATATAATGGGGAACGGAGAATGTGGTTACAGCTAACACAAATTCTGTCCCATAGTCACGTGTTTTTATCTTGTCCTACACGAAAGTAGGGTTGCACTTCCTCTATCAGTATCCCAGCTCTATGCTTACAGCACGTAACTGGATAAAATAACATAAATATAAAATGTGATATCTTCTATAAAAATAAATGCAAGGTAAAGGATTCTAAGAAATCGTTCGCAATATTTATATCATTAATTCCATAAATTATCTTTATTTACAGTAAACCTGATTGAATTTCTGATATGCATTGAAATCCCGACTTAATGGCATATTTCTATAATCGTTTGCAATTTCTGTATCATTAATTCAATAATTTTTTCCCTTTTTCGCTTTCTTTAAAAAACATATTTAACATTTTGGCAATATCACGGAAAAAAAACATTTTTAATATTTTGGAAGCATAATTGATAAATTATTAGAGCATTAAACTCAAAAAGTTTTTCCGAATAAAGTTACTGACTCTTTAACTACTAATAACTGACTCTTTTAACTTAAACTATTTCTTAA
>JAPMOQ010054676.1:288043-303043 GCA_026543055.1 Argiope trifasciata
CGACGTGTCATGGAGTCCACAAGTCGTTGGAAGTCCTCTGCAGGAATATTGAGCCATGCTGTCTGTATAGACGTCCATAATTGTGAAAGTGTGGATGGTGCAGGAGTTTGGGCACGAACGGACCGTTCGATGATGTCCCATAAATCCTCGATGGGATTCATATCGGGCGATCTAGGTGGCCAGATCATGCGCTGGAATTGTCCGGAATGTTCTTCAAACCAATCGCGAACAGTTCTGGCCCGGTGACATGGCGCCTTGTCATCCATAAAACTCCCATCGTTGTGTGGGTACGTGAAGTCCATGAATGGCTGCAAGTGATCTGCAAGCAGCTGAACATAAC
Organism: Argiope trifasciata; assembly: GCA_026543055.1. Classification (NCBI taxonomy): domain Eukaryota; kingdom Metazoa; phylum Arthropoda; class Arachnida; order Araneae; family Araneidae; genus Argiope; species Argiope trifasciata. Next base: position 288,384 of record JAPMOQ010054676.1, read on the forward strand.
CATTTCCAGTCAATGATCGGTTCAGTTGCACCAGAGGACCGAGTCCATGCCATGTAAAAACAGCCCACACCATTATGCAGCCACCAGCAACTTGAACAGTGCCTTGCTGACAGTTTGGGTCCATGGCTTCGTGGGGTTTGCGCCACACTCGAACTCTACCATCATCTCGTAACAACTGAAATCGTGACTCATCTGACCACGCAAAGGTTTTCCAATGGTCTAGGGACCAGTCGATATGCTCACGAGCCCAGGAGAGTCGCTGCAGGCGATGTCGTGCTGTCAGTAAAGGCACTCGAGTCGGTCTTCTGCTGTCATAGCCCAAGGAAGAGAAATTTCGCCGCACAGTCCTATCGGACACGTCCCTCGTACGTCCCACATTGATTCCTGCATTTATTTGATGAAGTGTTGCGTGTCTATTAACATTGACCATTCTACACAGACGTCGGCGGTCTCGGTCGTTAAGTGCAGGTGGTCGCCCACTGCGTTGTCCATGATGGGATGTGATGCCTGAAATTTCATACTCTCGTCACACTCTTGATACTGTGGATCTCGGAATGTTGAATTCACTAACGATATCCGCAATGGAAGGACCCATCCGTCTAGCTCCAACTAACATTCCACGTTCAAAGTCTGTTAATTCTCGTCGTGCCGCCATAAATCACGAAAAACCTGTTCACATGAATAACTTGAACACAAATGAAAGCTCTGGAAAACGAACTGCGCAATTATACTTTTTCGCTGCGATATATATATATATATATATATATATATATATATATATATTATTTTGGAACATATTTGAATATATATTTTTTGATTATTTTAAACACACGGTGATATTTTTATGTAAATACCTCTATTATTTTTTCATACATCATGTAAAGGGTGAATAATTTTAGTGATAATTGCAAGTTTGAAAAAGTTAGAGACAAGCTGAAAAATTTGTTTTGCTTAAAATATCCTCGGTCAGACCTTCCTTTTCCTAGAAAAAATAAACTATTTTACAAAAAGAAAAATCTGGAGTATAGGAAATAATAGTAAAAAACAAATCGCCAATGTCGTCGATAATTAGTGTTTTTAACGTAGTCGGACACCTTAATACCGTAGTCGGATACCTAAGTCGAATTTCCAAGCATTTTCATTCTAGAACACTCAATAAACGAAATCGCTCAATTACTGACAATGTTTTATACGAAATGTATGCCAAATTCACCGCCAATCTTTCCGCAATGCATCTCCCGAAGCCACATCGACTGAACTTGGCACTCATATATGCCATAGTTTTGATTAAAATTCCGGCCTGTCATGATTTCGCCAAACCGCGGTTCGCACAATTGCTCACAGAATAAGGGGGGACATTGGGGGTTTGGGCTTTTCTGTTCCATGGCAGGGCAGGAAGAGGGGGGGAGAAGAGTCTGTCAGATGTGTCAGTGACAGACAAACAGCGGGTGGGCGAATCACTGAAGAATAGTTTACTGATTTCGAAGTCAGTTCTCATCCACCAGACCCCTTCTTCGCTGCCATTTCTCTTCTGGGAAGTGACAATGGGGGGTACTCCATCCCCCCTCCCTCTTTTCACTTGGCTTCGCAGAGGAGGAAATCCAAATGCAATCGTTTGGTGGAAAATTAGCCAAAATATAGTAATTTCAAGTACTTTTAACATGTTGGTTTTATCGCTTTATAGTCGTCTGCTCACAAACAATATCAAATTACTCCTGAGGACAAAATCTTTTTTAGTATTTCGATCGTCTTGCAATATTTTCCATTTAGAAAGTATTTTAAGTGGCAAATAAATGTTCTCTCTACCGGTTGAATCAAACTGCTCAAAACTTTTCATGCATTCAAACTATAGTAATTTCTCGTACTTTTAACATGCTGTAAGCAGACTTGGTTTGAGCGTCGTCTAAACACAAACAATGCTTAATTACTCCTGAGAATAAAATCTTTTTTAGTATTTTAGCCGTCTTGCAATATTTTCCGTTTAGAAAGTATTGTAAGTGGTAAATAAATGTTTTCTGTGTTATTTGAATCAAACTGTTACACTGCCACTCACCTCGCCATTTTTCAGAAACAAGGGTTAAAGCCTCTAATACTAATACCTCTAATAGGACAGCTTCAAAAAACACAATTAAAGTTTACGCTTCAGTATTTAATAAATTGTTGAAATTTTTGAAATATATAAAATAGCTCAGTTATTTTAACAGTCATTGCGACCATAACGTTCGATTAGGAAATCGCGTCATGTGCAGGATCAAAAAATGTTGCATTATTCGAAATGGTTTCCTGATTTAGCTTTCCGTCACCTCATTGTAATATTTGTAATTATATTCAAATGTTCGTTTTTGAATCAATTTTCTGTTCATGCAAGCCAGCACTGATTCTTTTTCCACAAGCCATCTATCTGTATGAGCACTGATCTTCCACGAGTTTATTCGTAGCTGCACAAAAATGGCACAGAACGAAATAACTTGCAGCTGGCGTCCTAGAATAGAACGCCATCCACGAGTTAACTCGTAGTTCGGCAACGAAAGTTTGGATCTGGTACCTCCCATCAATGACGGCACGTACTTCCTATGGGGAGGGTTGTACCGTGGCTGGTGATGGACCTCAGGAATCAACCACAGTTCTCTCCAGTATGGATGTAGTGGCGATCTGGTCAGTCAGTAATTTTTCCGAGTGCCTTTGGGTAGATTGAAGGGTCAGTAATATAACTTCCCCCCTCTCCCAACAGGAAAAGGGAATCGAAGCATTTTAAAGAAGTACCTGCATCAACAATAAGTGGATTTACTTATTCTATAATTTTATGCATATTTTTGGGTTAAAGGTCATAAGGAAAAATCCATATTACATGTTTGAGTTATCTCTTTCATAATTAAATACTTTGAAGGTATTCAACCTAGTACTAGATTTTGCTCCAAAAATTACGTATATTTATAATTCTGATTGCATATGCTGAGTTTAATTAATTTTTCTTGGCGTGTTACTGAATTTCTAATAAATTATCTAAGTTCGCATTCTCAAGGACGAATACCGTCAATGATTTCGTTTAAAAATTTGCATAAAATTATTATTTTAATGTAAATTTTTAATATATTTTTAGTAATAGAAATAAATGTAAATTTGACTGAAATTGAACCAAAAACGGTGAACACTCTACACAAAATGGTCATGCAGCAATCCTATTTTTCTTTGTACACGAGTTATAGAATACAATGATGAATGAAATGAACCAAAATCTAAGAGAAATGCTGAGCTGCAAAGAAGTGATGGCTAAAAGTATTCATATTTATTTGTATTTTTTTAATGTATCAGGATAACTTAAAGCATCCAAAAATCAGAAACTGTGCCAAAAAGACTTCAAAAGCAGTAAACTTATTTATAAAAAACTTCTAACTCATATTTTGAAAATCTTAAAACAAATTCCAAACGCAATCCTTCACAAACTACAACCGCCCTGGAGCAGCTACTTAAACATCAGAGTTTATTTATGACTCTGCCGTATAGGAGCCTCCATGTTTCAGCCATTTTAGATATGACTCCTGCAATTTATATCTTAAACTACGCCTCGCAGCCCCAAAAGCAATTTATTTTAAGGGGTTTGGAGTTATAAATCTATGATTCAGTCTCAAATTTTCCTTTCATAACCCTTTGCTGCTTATTATTGCTAAATGGAAATCTCGTTACAGGGTTTTGCAGTCTGTCTGGCTGTCCAATTCATTGCCCTTCAATGGGCCATCACAAACACAGCACTCGGAACCCGTTAAACACATGAATAATGAAGGCAGACGACAACTCAGCTCAACTCTTTCAACACCTCAATAGAAAAACGCCAACCAAACATTCTGACAAAAACTTAGGAGAAAATATAAGAAATAATAAAAAATATTTCTTATATAAATAAACTTAAAACAGACCATTTTTCAAAAGCCGCTTTTTGCAAAAGCAGTTTTGCGGAATTAATAATAATAAAAAAAAATTTCGATATATATGGGAATAAAATGAGCAAAAATGGCCCGAATTTCTCTTATTTTGTGTGAAAAAAGGGAGAAACTTAAAAACCATCTGTTTGCGAAGTCCTCTACTGCCTCGAGTAGATGTGTTGGGAGGAATGTAAGAAGTGCTTCAAAAGAAAATCATTTATCAAACAGCGCGAGTTTATATATATATATATAACTCCCGCGACAAACTTTTAAGCGGCTCTATTGTAGGGGGTAGATTTCTACGAACAGTGGAACGCGTTCCATGGGCTATTGATATCAGGGTGGCATGTTCGCTCAGAATACACTTTTCATTTTTATACCATTTATTTCGTTTTTCCTTCCTTACACATTCCCTGTTCAATTTTATTTATTATTTTTTCACATGTCCTTGGACCTATACTCTTACAGTCCACACTGCAGTGTGTTCCAGAAAGTTTGTTCTTGGGTGGAGCCAGATGGGGCGAGGTAGGAGGCCATTGAAGTAGATTTCAGGCTTCACGCCGAATTTCTTCGAGAATGGTAGAACGGGGTGGGGGTATATGAAATTCTTTGATCTGGAAAATTGTTTTTATGGTTCCGACAGTTTGTCATGTAAGAGAAAGCCCCCCCCCCTGCATTTTTGTCGTTAAAAAGTTCTGCGGCTCCCTTCCTTACGAAATGCCGCCATTTAGGCTAAGAGAAATGGCGGTGTAAGTTTTTAGAAATGGCGCCGGAAAAACCATTTGCTCAGAACCACTAACACGGGAAGTTTTTAGATAAAACTTTCTGTCCGTTCAAACTGCTTAAAGTAATGGTTTATTGATTTCGAAAGTAGTTAAGTGTACACTGCACAGGTTTCTATAAATTCAAAAAGAAATCTTTTTCCTGAGTAAATGATTCTAGACATGAATTCTGAGATGGATATAATTTAAAAAGAAAGTTTAATTTTGGGAGATATTAAAAACTAATTCGGAAGAATTCGTTCAATTATAGTTCTTAGGGATAGTATTTTTTTTTTTTTTCGTTTTTATACTATTTTTATCTAACAAGGTTATTGAAACCTGAGTTCGGAATGAGATTTTATATAATGATAGTGCACATTCAGAATGTTCATTTATGAAAATAATAAATGGCTAGTCAATTTAAAATTAAATAACAATTAAATAAATTTAATTTTAATGTTAATTTTTAATTTAATTTTAATTTTTAATTGATTAATAACTAAAATACAATAGCTATTCAATTTCGAAAACATTTACCTCAAACTTTTGGTAAAGCTTATATGCTATTAACTTGACTTCTGTCTGAATGATCTCAGTGTCTGGTTGTCAAGGTAACCATCTCGTATGTAAAAGTCAGTAATTAAACCTGATTGGGATTTTTTCAATAATATAAATTTGAATAACTTTGCATAGATAGTCTAAATGAACGTCAACATTCTAAATTGATTTTTGAGGAAAATTTTGGTATTCGTGTTTGGGAAGGTGAGATTTCATGAAGTAAAATATTTTTCTCTTAAGATTTCCGACTTTGTATGAAGGAAGGCCGGATTAATAAGAAAATATTTAAGGTTTTTAGATGTATTGTAAATTATAAACACGATAAATACAAAAGAAATTCTTATATTTTCGGGTTGGGTCTGTCTAATGCCACTCGGTCACACTAAGCCCGAATGAGAAGTAGCTCTTTCGAATAAAGGCAGAAGTGTGCGCGTTTCGTTGTGACCGAGCACCATTCAGGTGAAAGGAAGACTTTCCTAGAACACACAACCCTTTAAAGAGGGCGGTTGAACTCATTCATCTATCCGTAAGTCTGAATTTGGATGCAAACCAGAGACTGACTCAAAAACCCCAGAGGTGTTATTTGCTATGGGAACTTAAAAAAAAATATTTTTGTGTTTTTTTGAAAAAAATGTGTTTATTTCCCATTTTTTGTAAAATATTGACCAGCTACTCATTGGCTGATTGCAGCATAATCAGAAGTTAGTTTCTCGGTTATTAAATCCAATAAATGCATTCATTCAACATTCTTTCGAAATAGAATCTGAATGATATTCGTTTTAAGTTTCCAAAATTTATTTTTTCAAACTGTTGATCACTACTGCATAGAAGTATCTTAATAAGCCAGTAGCAGCCACTAGACATTGGTGATCACTGTTGTCTTGTATATATGCAGTATTGTAAAGTCAGGAGTTCGATCCTTGGTGGAATCCAATCTCGACTATGGCTTGACTCCACAATAATCAGTAAACCAATAGAGGTATTGACATAAATATTTCATTCATATACACTGAAGTGGTCATCAAGGTCATGAAAACTCATGGGATGACTGTTAATATCGTGTCGGTCCTCCTTTTGCCCGGCGAAGTGCAACAACTCGACGTGTCATGGAGTCCACTAGTCGTTGGAAGTCCTCTGCAGGAATATTGAGCCATACTGTCTGTATAGACGTTCATAATTGTGAAAGTGTGGATGGTGCAGGAGTTTGGGCACGAACGGACCTTTCGATGATGTTCCATAAATGCTCGATGGGATTCATATCGGGTGATCTAGGTGGCCAGATCATGCGCTGGAATCGTCCGGAATGTTCTTCAAACCAATCGCGAACTTTTCTGGCCCGGTGACATGGTGCCTTGTCATCCATAAAAATCCCATCGTTGTGTGGGTACGTGAAGTCCGTGAATGGCTGCAAGTGATCTGCAAGCAGCTGAACATAACCATTTCCAGTCAATGATCGGTTCAGTTGCACCAGAGGACCGAGTCCATGCCATGTAAAAACAGCCCACACCATTATGCAGCCACCAGCAGCTTGAACAGTGCCTTGCTAACAGTTTGGGTCCATGGCTTCGTGGGGTCTGCGCCACACTCGAACTCTACCATCAGCTCCTAACAACTGAAATCGTGACTCATCTGACCTCGCCACGGTTTTCCACTGGTCTAGGGACCAGTCGATATGCTCACGAGTCCAGGAGAGTCGCTGCAGGCGATGTCGTGCTATCAGTAAAGGCACTCGAGTCGGTCTTCTGCTGTCATAGCCCAAGGAAGACAAATTTCGCCGCACAGTCCTATCGGACACGTCCCTCGCACGTCCCACATTGATTCCTGAAGTTATTTGACGAAGTGTTGCGTGTCTATTAACATTGACCATTCTGCACAGACGTAGGCGGTCTCGGTCGTTAAGTGCAGGTGGTCGCCCACTGCGCTGTCCATGATGTTTTGTGATGCCTGAAATTTCATACTCTCGGCACACTCTTGATACTGTGGATCTCGGAATGTTGAATTCACTAACGATATCCGCAATGGAATGACCCATGCGTCTAGCTCCAACTGACATTCCACGTTCAAAGTCTGTTAATTCTCGTCGTGCCGCCATAAATCACGAAAAACCTGTTCACATGAATAACTTGAACACAATTGAAAGCTCTGAAAAACGAACTGCGTATTTATACTTGTTCGCTGCGATACTACTGCCATCTGTATATTTGCATATTGCTATCCCATGACTTTTGTCACTTAAGTGTGTGTGTGTGTGTCTGTGTCTGTGTGTGTGTGTGTCTGTGTCTGTGTGTGTGTGTGTGTGTGTGTGTCTCTCTCTCTCTCTCTCTGTGTGTGTGTGTGTGTGTGTATGTGTCTCTGTATGTGTGTGTCTGTGTGTGTGTGTGTGTAAATGAAAAAATGCATATATTTTTAGCCATTAAGTTCTTTACATCTCCAGATGTTTCTTAGATTTTGGTTGATTTCATTCATCATTGCATCCTATAACTTGTGTCCATAGAAAAATAGGATTTCTTCATTATGACTTTGAGTGGAGTATTAACCATTTTGGTTCAATTTCATTAAAATTAACTAGAAATTTTCTCCTTTCTCAAAACATATTTCATTTTCAAATAGTTTTTATATTTATATCGTTTATAATTGATATTACATCTAAAAATAAGAAATAGTCTTTTAAAAATGCAATTTTTCCAAATTTTTCCTACGAGAGTAGTCGTGTACTTTGAAGAAAAATCACAAAACTCTAAAAAAAAACTCTTTTTCTCTCATTTGCACCATAACACTTTCTTAGCTAAAGATAACAATTACATGAACTTTTTAGAATAATCTCCTTCGAGATCATTTTCGAAAAAGAAAAAAAAAAGAAACAAATCCAAAATGACATCAAATAAAATTTCTTAACTCTTCACACACAAAAAAAAGCCGTTTGGATTATTTTTTACGACTGATAAAACTCGTTTTTTTTTAGTGTTCATCACTTATCCATTTCTATGAGCCCAAAACTAATATTTGAAAACAATTTTCCACTCTTGAATATCTAGTTTCCCTAAAAGAATATCATCATTACACTTCCCATTTTAAGTAAACATTCAGCTACTTTAGTTCTGTTATATGAATATTTAACCTAAATAAAAATGCATTAAAAAAATCGTTTGAAACTTTCCAGACGTTTCCATCGCCATAATGCAAACGAGAATATACCTCCCCCCCCCTCTCCAACCGCCTGTTCCAAGACATGAAAAGGGAAGAAGACGATTTTAGATGATAATTTGATTCTAGAGAGTTTTATTTAGATGGCAATTTAAAATGCAATTTCTTGCCTGGGATTCCTCATAAAAAGATAGCTTGCTGGAATTCGATTCCCCCCCCCCCCCCAACATCGAAGAGTGCTTTCCACCGAAAAAGCCCCTCTTATGAGATTTTTTTATCTCTGTTGGAAGAGACCCCCCCCCCCCCTTCAAAGATATATTCATTTCACTTCACTTTTTTCAGTTCTTATGTAAGAAAAAAGAATCGAGGAAAAATGGGAATGAAGGTATCCGACTACGTTCGAAAGACAATTTTTTGAAAAATTTGGTGTTTTTTTTTTTTTTTTGAAAATTATTATTTATTTTTGGGTTGTATTGTCTATTATAAATACTATAAATACAAAAAAATTGTTTCGAAACTATTATATATTTTGAGAAATAGGAAAATTTGTTGTAAATTTTAATGGAATTGAACCAAAACGGTGAACATTTTGCACAAAGTGGTAATGCAGCAATCTTATTTTTCTTTGCACACAAGTTATAGAATATAATGATGAATGAAATGAACCAAAATCTAAGAAACATTTTGAGATGCAAAGAAGTGGCGGCTAAAAATATACGTATGTATACCTTTTTTTCATAAATTAGCAACATAATTTTTCTAAAAAGACCCATAAATGACAAAGTATATTCGCCCACAATAAAACTTTTGGCTCATTTCATTGCCCATATTATTGAAAACACACTCTGAAATATTTATACGAATTCCTCCATTAGTTTTGGAGATATCATGTGAACGGTAGCGAATTTTTATGAAAATTAAAGTTTTGAGAGCATTGGAGTAAAAGACACATTTTAACTAAAAAAGATGTGATCCTGGATGATAGAAGTGAAAAGATGTGATACCTCTAAAAACATCCTTCATTGAAAAAGCATTTCACCAACAATAACACTTTCGATTCATTTCATTACCCATGTTATTACGAACAGACGCTGAATGTTTTATTTAAATACCTCTATTCGTTTTGAGATATCGTTACCGGTGGAGAGTTGTTATGAAAATTAAACTTTTCAGAAAATTGTAGCCAATGAACGAATTTTAGCCGAAAAAATCTGTGACTTTGGATGATAGGTGAAGCCTTCCTTCTCCTAGAAAAGATAAACTGTTTTGGAAAGAGTCAAGTCTGGACTGCAAGAAATAACAATTTTTAAAAAGTCGCCAATGTCGCCAACTAATATTTTTAATGTAGTCGGATACCTTAAAAGCAAAAAAATGCCACACATTTTACTTATTTTTATAAATGCTGTACACAGCAAAAAAGTATATAAAAACTTTCAAAAAATTCGAACTCTAGGACTTCATGATTTAGAACTGTCTGAATTTAAAAAAGAAAAAAAAAACACTAATAATTAATTAGATAAACAATTTACTCATATTTTTATCATGTGAAAGCATTATCATGTTTTCGTTTAGGATGTTTTTGAATAATTTAAGGCAATGAATAATTGAAGCTTGAAATCACGTGGGCAATGAATAAAGTATAAATGGTAACATCCATCGACTTCTTTTAATCGCGCATGTTCTTTATACCTGTTTTTACCGGTATTGGGTTCTTAAGTATATTTGAAAGCAAACGTGTTTTTCAAAGATTAACCTGCTTTTACCAGTATTGTTTTATTTTAATGCTTCTTTGACAGCAGATACGTTTTTAAAAGTTTGACCTAGAACTATCACATCATAGATGCTGTTTTCACGGAAAGGAGTTTTTTTCAGGGGAAATGAAATAAATTTTTAAGATTTGTTCCAAAAAACTTCGCTCATGTTTAATAACACTCGTGTTGTTTTAAAAAAGGGACGTTAATATAACCTAATATGGTTGAGTGGCATTTGCGCTCCACTAGTAAACCCCCCATGTCATTAAAAGATATCATTCAATCTCAGGATTGTCACATTATAACCGTTATCTTTGCATGAAAGATTTGGCGATTTTACAACGAACGCCAAATGGTAATCACAGTTCAGAGTAATAATGATACTCCATGTCCTTGAAAACGAGACGAAGCTTCCGTGGGAAAACGGCTGTCTACCCTTAATTGCGTTTTAGACGAGAGTTTAAAGTAATAAAGGAAAATGAGATATTTCATTTTAAAAATTTATGATAAAGGAACACGATTATAATTTTCTCGCACAGAAGGCATTAATAATTTTGATGTGCGTTATACAAATTCATCTAATAAAGTGAATTTTAATTTTTATTTTTATGGGGATTTTAATCTCCATATCTCTTACTGTTTAACTTTTTTTAACAAAATGAAAAAAAAAAAATACTTAGAAACTGCTTTAAAGTGAAATTTAAGTGGATATCAGTAATGCTTAGTTCTTTCAATTTGTATTTATGTATTCTTATATGTATAATACTCCCTAAGCTTTTACTTCATATGAGCTAATGTATCTTTTATGTTAAAAATTTTCAAATAAGCTGTTTTTTGCAAAATATTAAGCGCTTTGTCTGAAATAAGATAGGAATCATATTAATAATTCAGAAAATAAAGGCTGGTTAATTTTCAAAAAGAAAAAAACATTTCTATAAGAAAATGTTGATAATTACTGATATTCCTTCAAATTTGAAATATGTTACCTCATTTTTTAGCTAATTTACCGTCAGACAATTATACACAATCCTATGTACCATCAATCGACATGTAAATACATCTATAGTTCTTCATTAAAACGTTTAATTCTCAGATTCAGTATCATGATCTAAAGTTTTATTCGCAGGTAATGTAGTAACAAATTTCTGCCTATTTTCTTAAAAGTGCTGTCAATGATTTATTACTAATTTCCAATTTGTCTTAAATCTATATATGAAAGAAAGCTAAAAATAAAATATATTACTTTACATTTCATTCGTTCTTTTTCGCCCCTAAATTTTTTTGCCAAAAGTATAGATTTATATAGATTGAAAAATTACAATAGTAAATATTTAAATATTAGGCATTAAGATAAAAATAATTTTGCAGCTATGTTAGCATGGTTTCTAAAGTCACCTTTTCTTCTTCTAATAAAGCATCAAAAGGTTTCCCTAAGAATTTTTTTTTTAAATATTGCATCTAAACACTTCGAATTACAAAATTTCATTAAATAAGGTAGGCAATTGTACGAAAATTAATTTTTATATATCCATCATAAATTCAAGTATTAATTAGTACAATTTTTCTCTTATTTTTATCTATACGTACAAAATTTCACGTTTCTATCCAGAAAATTTTGAGAGATATGCTTAGTTTTAAATTTCGAAATAATGGTCACAAATGTGTTGATTTCGGAATGCAACTTGTACATTATCCAATCATTATGACTTCAAAAAAATTAAGAATCGCGCATAACATTGTTTACTTTCATTGTTCGACAGTTACACAAGGTCTTTATAAAGAAAAGAAACTTTTGGTTATGATGACGATTTATTTTATATGCAATAGTAATGCTTTTTTCAAGTTTTAGAAAAATACAATGTCGTTTTCAGTTCCAAATATTTTAATGGGCTTTGTGGTATAGCTATTAAAAATTGTAGGAACAAACGAAGAGAAATAGTGAGAATGAAGTGTCATTTATGTGATGAAAAAAAATTACATTTGCCTATATTTTTCAGGTTATCTTTTTGTTAGATTAAGGATGGGTGGTCCAGTGTTCAACATTTTAAAATAGACAAGGTTGAGAATACTTCAACTTTAATAAGTGGCATTCATACAGAATATAAGATCGAATATAAGTCTAAAATCAAACAAATAGGCCATTTCTAATGCAATTTTTTTTTTCTTTCTGATAATTGTTGTTTGGTGAGACAAATGTTGCTTTGATCTAGATAAAAACACTGATTAGAAAAAAATTTAAAGTTTGGAAAAATGAAGACAATTCATCGCCATTGGCAGTTTTTTGTCCGCATGTTAGAGCTGTCGTTTTTAAAAGTTCTTGAGTTAGTCTAATTTTCTACAAAAATTGATTGTATAGCAACGATTGATTCAGTTAATTTTATTGGGATTATAACTGAAATAAGTAATGAATTAACTTTGTCTATGAATGTTTGATAAATCTTCGCTGATTCATTTAAAAAAACCGGTCCTCGTGTCCCATGAACTCAATCACATATGCCGAAGTATTATTAAGTAAGTCTGCATAGGTATTGGAAGCGTTAATTTGGAACAAATTTTTAAACACTTTAATTAATGGAATACTATTCAATTTTTAAAAAATGTAATGAAAATTAACAAATATTATATGTTTTAGCAAAGTAAGAATGTAATTTAAATCGCATGAAATTAAGCAACAAAACTTATCCTACGAGAGAACATTTTACTGACAATAGTTTAGTATTTATTGTAATATAATTTTATTTATAGATAAAACTAAGTTGTTTTTGGAGGGGTGGTGGAGGGGGTTAAAGCTCCTCTAAAAAGAGCTTAAATTGGAATTAAAGTCATTTCCTGAATGTGGAGAGGTCTATTGTAGTTTTCAAGAACCAGTTATAAACATTATCATTATTTGAAATTAGAAAAGACTAAAACAAAAAAAGTAGTAATTAATAAAAAAATATTAATTATTACTTTTTTTCTTTTGTCTTTTCTTCTCCAAATAATAGAAAAATCAGGGCTGTGAGCTTTTATATTTTCAGGAACAAACGAATGAAAAAGGAAATGCTACAGTTCATAAAATATCAAACTTGAGTTCAGATTCTCAATACTGATACCTAATTTCCCTTACTGAGCTTTAAAAATTTAGTGGTGCAATTTGTGGAATCATTTTCTTTATCTGAATCGATGAAACAATTTTAATAGGCTATGTTTTATTCTATATTAAAGAATAGTATAATAAGTAGTAGTAGTATCTCTCAGAAAGTTTATTCCATTTTTAAAGGCAAATAAACTACAAAAAATTACTGTTTTTCCTTTATCAAAATTATTTTACAATCAATTTTCATTAAAAACTATTTAGGGGATTCAAATATGACAAATCTTCCTTAGTTCTGCTATTTTGAAAATACTCCTATTAAATTAAGCAAATTCAAACTAAATTATTTCTTAATTAATATATACCATTACTAAAGAAACAAAATCTTAAAAAAATGATAATTGTGTGGAAAGCAATAATCAATCCATTTATTGATCAATTACATTAGATTTTTTTTGTTAATTTATATAGCTGTATCATTAAAACCTGAATTTGAAGTTAAAACTTACGTCTTTTTGTAGTCTAAAAATTCAATTCCCTATGTATTAGATTTTCTATTCTATCTAAGATATAAGATTTCGTAAATAAAACTGTTCTCTTTAGACATCTGTTTTCTTTATTTGTAAAGTATTATTATCTATCCAACATCGTAAGACATTTCTCTGATAAAAGCAGTATTGATTATGTAAATAGAATCAAAATAATTTGAAATATTTTTTTAAAGAATATTTCGCAAAAAGGTGAGTTGAAATAAACAAAAGTAGGTTTTTTTTAACTAACTAATGTATTGAAATAAAAAATTAAAGGAATTTTTGAAACCTATTTAGTATTTGCTATTATATATATATATTACAATTTTACTTCTACTAAAATGACAGTAAACATGAGTACTATTGAGATTAACAATTTTTGGCACTTTTATATTATTATTATTATTATTATTATTATTTTATATTTATTATTATTAATTATTATTCTAAAAATCTGACACATCTATAATTTTTAGCACCTAGTTTTCACACATTATTTCAAATTCATTTCGGTTATATTACAAATAATTGACTAATTAACAATTATTATAGAGGTTTGCCATTTTAAAGTTATGTGTCTATAGTTTTTAGCGACGTTTCCAAAGTTATTTAATTCTTTTTGACTATATTATAATCAGGATAGATATTAGATGAATTTTTTTTTCAATTTTTTCGTATAAAGTATAACTTTACATTGAAAATATCCAAAGAAGTTTTTCACTGATTTTTTTGAAAATTTCAAACTGATGAAATCCATTTTTAGTGGGATATGAAGCGATATTGATTACATTTCACCCACAATAGTTTTCGTTATTTATTTTATTTGCGAAGGTCTTGCAGTCTTAGTTAACTAAATATGTGTACAATTTTAACATAAAAAATGCATTAGCTCATTTCAAGTAAAACCAAAAAGCTTTTGTAAA
>JAPMOQ010054676.1:308043-325057 GCA_026543055.1 Argiope trifasciata
ATTTTTATAATCGTTTGCAATATCTGTATCATTAATTCAATATTTTTTCCATTATAAAATGTGATAGTTTCTAAAAAAATAAATGTAAAGCCAAGGTTCCTATAATCGTTTGCAACATCTAAATCATTTATTTAATATTTTTTTCCTTTTTCGCTTTCGTTAAAAAAACATATTTAATATTTTGGCAGCATCACGGAAAAAATATTTTTAATTTCAGGCCAATCAATGCCCGAAGTTACTTCAAGGCTAATGAATATGTGATTTAATTGAAAATTTTAGAACCCATTACTCATGGCGAACCAGCTGGTCGCCAAAGGCGGCTAGTGTACAATAATATTAGGATTATTAATAGGATATATATTATATAGGATAGTTGATTATTTAGGGTATAATATTTTTATTTATAGATAGATATAAAATCTATAGCCCCTATAGTTGATTTGATTGTGGTTTTACATTGTTATATTTATATTTATCGTTATATAAATTTTGTTTGCTGTTAAAAAATATTAAAACCTTTCGTTGGCAGCAAACACAACACAAAAGATCTTTTAGTCGTCACCCGGACTGTTAATTTATGAGTTCGAAAAGCAAATACAGCGAAAGAAAGCAAAAAAGCGAGTGATTTTGTTTTCTCTTGTTTGCAGTCGCTGATTGTTGTGCTCGAGTTGTGTTGTCGGAGTCAACACGAATCGTTTGCACTTCACTTTGACTTCGATTTGGGGAATAAATGTTTTTGCCGTGATTAAACATTGGAATGGTTTTCGAAAGCATTTGAACAGTGGAGAATAAGTTTTCGCACTCAATACTGCGTGTTCGATTTTTTCCGATTCGATGAATTTTAATTTTCTTAGACGATATAGGTTTTTTTTTTTCAGATGAATCGATTGATTTGTGTATGCCCAAATAGAAGGTACAAAATGTATAATATCTTTAATTAATGAAATAAAACTTTGTATTTTTAAAAATGTTTGTAACTTTTGAAATTGTGACATCGTATTAAAATAACATTAGAAATAGAAATACAAAAGGTACATAATATGTAATATCTTTATCTAATAAAATATAACTTTGCATTATTAAACAAATATTTGTAACTTTTGAAATTGTGACATCGTATTAAAATAACATTAGAAACAGAAAAACAGAATGTACATAATATATATTTAACTAATTAAATAACTTCGCATTAAAAAAATTGTAAATATTGAAATTGTAACATAGTATTAAAATAAAGTAGAAACAGAAGTATTTTTTAAAGTTGTATTTAAACTTAAGGTATGGAGTCTTTGCAAGAATCAAATTAAAAATAAAAAGATTGTTTCTAACTTTCTAAAGAATATGATAAGAATGAAAAAAAAATAGTAATGTAAATCGTATGCCCTCTAAAATATGGAAAAAATGTTTTATATAAAAACATTACAAAAAGATCGTTATTTGATTCAGATGAAATAAAAAAAGATTGGTGCTTGGATGATTGAGGTGTATGATTACGTTCAAAGGAATATTTTTGAGAAATTGGATTTTTTTAGAAACTATATAACACTATGATTTTTAAATGCATTATTGATTATAATGCAGAATACTATACATACAACAACATTATTAAAAAACATATATTTGGAGGAATAAGAAAACTTGCAGTAAATTTTAGTGAAATTCAACCCACACGATTTGCACTATATGCAAAATGGTAATGCAGCAGTCCTATTTTTCACTATACACAAGTTATAGAATAATAATGATGCAGGAAATGAACCAAAATCTAAGACACATTTTGAAATGTAACGAAGTGATGGGTCAAAACATACGTACGTATGCATTTATACTGTCAATTCCCAATTTAATTTTTCTAAAAACATCTCTAAATGAAAAAGTATTTCACCTACAATCAAACTTTTGCTTCATTTCATTACCCGTATTATTTGAAAAACACGCTGAATTTTTTAAGTAAATATCTCTGTTAGTTTTTGAGATGTCATGTCAGCGGTGGAGAAATTTTATGAAAATGAAAATTTTGAGAGAATGGAAGTGAAAGGACACATTTTAGTTGAAAAATACGTGATCCTTGTTGATATTTCAGGGCTTCCGTTTTCCTAGAAAAAATGCACTGTTTTTGAAACAGGAAAGTCTGGACTGCAAGAAATAACAGTAATAAAAATATTCACCAATAGAGTTGATAGTCCTGGATGACTGATGGAAAAAATATCACATTTCGATATTCTAGAAATTTGAAATCTTTATATTGAGGCTAAATAGTTTCGGAACTTATTTGTCAATCAACTAATTAATTAAAACAATGTATAAAGTTATATAAATATCCATATATAAAGATCTATGTGGAAATCTGGAAGAGTGCATGTCAGAATAAACGCGTAAAGTTTCGATAAATGTAATTGTAAAGATCAATCATGCAGTTCTTATACACCTGAAATAATCAGTTTGTAGAAAGAACGAACATTAAGGTATCCGACTACGTTCATAGGAATTTTTTTTTAAAAATGGATTTTGAATAAACTAATTATCGCTTTTAGATGTATTATTAATTATAAACGCTATGAATGCAAACACAATTATTTGAAAATACAATACATTTTGAGAAATGGTAAAATGTGTAGTAAGTTTTGATAAAATTGAACCTGTACGGTTCACAATCTACACAAAACTGTTTATACAAAATACTACAAATACAAAAAAAATTATATGAAAATTTAATATATTTTGAAAAAGAGGAAATTTTTTATTAAATTTTAGTGAAATTGAATCATTTCTTCTCAAAATGGAAATGTAGTAACCCTATTTTTCTGTGCATGGAATAGAGTGATGAATGAAATGAGCCGACATCTAAGAAAAATCTTGAGATGCAAAGAACTGATAGGCATGCGCACATATGTATTTTTTCCATCCATTCACAATTAAATTTTTCTAAAAACACCTATAAATGAAAAAGGTATTTCACCCACAATAAAACATTTGGTTCATTTCAATGCCCATATCATTTAAAACTTAAGCTGACATTTTTATGTGAATACTTCTTTTAGTTTTTGAGATATCATGTTAACAGGGCAGAGTTTTTAATGAAAATTAAAGCTTTGAGAAAATGGAAATTAAAACCAAATTTTAGCTAAAAAAAGTAGGATTTATTTAAAATTCTCCTGGATGATAGGTAAGAACTCCCTTTCCTTGAAAAGATAAACTGTTTTGGAAAGAGGAAAGTCTGAACAACAAGAAATAAGAATTTGAAAAAAAATCGCCAATGTGTTAATCGCCAAACCAATGTTTTTAACTCAGTCGGATACCTTGATCTTTCTTTTTACTAAGCCCAAGTTGCTGTACTGAAAAACTCCATAGAACGATGCCATATTTTACCCCAGAACTGTTTGAAATTCGTTATCCGAATTGCTGAAATATTCCAAGTAATCCTATCATTCCCCCTCACCCATCTTACGTATGTAAATATTCTACAAAAACCAGATTTAAATAAAATTCCAATTTTCGAATGTGATACCCTAGAGTAGAAAATTGGATCTAAAATTAAAGATGATTTTTTTTGTGTCAGATATTCAAGCTTGAAATGTAGAGATTTCTGTGGCGGGAGTTTTCATTACAATGAAACGATATTTCTTGTCGCGAAAGCCCTTGAAATATATATATAAAAAATTCAACGAAAAGGGAAAAATGTATGTATTGAAAGATTATCAAACCCCGAATTTTAAAAAAAACAAACAAACCTAGAAGGTACTTTTAATTTCAGCGAAATCGAAGCATCTTTCATTTAGAAGATTTCACGAAGAAAGTTTCTCTTCTGTGATTCATTCATGGTGGGTCTGATGCCTAGGTTAGGTTTAGAAGTCACGTTGTGGTGGTGGGTCTGATGCCACCAGGCCATACCATGCCCGAATGAGTGTAGCTTTTTCGAATGAAGGCAGAAGTGTGCGCCTTTCCTTGTTCAAGTGAAAGGACGACTTTGCTCAAATACACACGACGCAACCCTCTTTAGGGGGTGGTCGAACTCATCCATCCGTCTGCAAGTCAGAATTGAGGTCCTAATCAGAGACCAACTCAATAGCCCCAGAGGTGATGGGAACTTGGAGGACCTAATGAACGTGCTGCCATGAGCCAACACGGCGGTCTTTGGCCGAGACGAGGACAGAACCCGCGACCTTTCGTTTGCGAGACGGATGCTCTACCAACCAGACTAAAACGGCCCCTAATTTAATCGTTTAGTGTAACTCTGTTGCTCACGAAGATTTAAATTTGATGAACCCACTATACTATGGAGTATCCGGGGGCCGCGGTGGCCTGGTGGCCTGGTGGTAAAGTCTCGGCTTCGGAACCGGAGGGTTTCAGATTCAAGACTCGATTTCATCGAAGAACCGTCGTGTGAGAGGGTCTCTTGGACGTTAAATCAGTCAGGCCGAACTTCCTCCAGCTGGAGTGGTGTGAAAAAGAGGGTCCAGCTCAGATGTCACTTTTGTTTTTCTAAATATCGACAGTTAAAATAATTCATAAAAATTCAGAGAATGTACCATTTGGAACTCAAGTTGAACTTGAGTTGGTGAGAAATTGCCAAGTGTGGCAACCTCCCGCATTACTTTCTAGTAACCCAAGTTTAATTAGTTTAAATGATCGCTGAACCAACAATCTTGATCGATAAAACAAACAATATTTTAACTTGGTTTATATTTTTAAAAAAACACGTGATTCAGATACTAATATTGCGATTTCCAATGGAAATACTATAACAGCAGGTCATAGATAGTTCAAAAGCTATAAAGCTGTATTGCAAAGCTATTGTCAATAAAGCCGACTCCAAAATAAAACTACATTAGCAGATGGTAGATATTTGAAAATAAATACTGCAAAAGCCGACTCCAAAATAAAATTACAACAGCTGACGATAGACAAATTCAAAGTTATGCTGTGAAAGCCGACTATAAAATAAAACTACATTAGCAGGCGATAAAGAATTCAAAACTATACCATGAAATCCGATTCCAAAATAAAACTACAACAGCAAGCAATAGATAATTCAAAAGTTATACTATGAAAGCCGACTCACAAAATAATAATAAAAAAAGGATAAATCGCCAATTTGTTGCCTACCCATTTTGAGGCTTCAACAATTTGTTGCCTACACATTTTGAAGCTCCAAAAATCTCAACCGAAAACAACATCATGTTCTCACACGATAACAATAAATTTTAAAATGATCAAAACATGGATTAACAATGCCCGCCCCCTTCAAATGAAAACTACAAAAGAATCCTTATTCACTCGAATGCACCGAATCTAAGAACGAAGAAGTTCCATAAAAAAGGAATGAAAGTCTCAAGACGAGATTGCTTCCCGAAATCGTATTTTCGCTCCAAGGGTCTCCCCGAGTGGAAGGGGCTGATATCCCGACACCCCCCCACACACAAGAACCCCTCCCACGCCTCCCCTGATATCTAATCCTTATCTATAATAGGAAAAATAACCCTATCTGGGTATATGGCGGGAAAAGGAAATTTTTTACCACTTGATTTCGAAGGAAATATTTCGTGGGTGGGAGGGAAAGATTATGTGGGAGAAGAAACTCGACTTTTCCTTCCCTTTTCCCAGCTTTCTTTGTTTTGTTTTCATCATGTCAGACTCCAGATTAAATCCGTAATGAGAAGCATATTGTTTCCGATGCCCGTCTTTATTCGTGCGTTTTTACTGTGGGAGGATTAAGTTTCTAAAATTAGAAACTGCTACTGACTTATGGAGGAAAGAGGATTTTTGGAATAAAAGATTATGTTTAAAAAAAAAAAAAAAAAAAAAAAACAGAAAAGATTAATTTTTCTTCATAGAGTTTGCTGTATAATATATGTTTGATAAAACACTTCTGAATTATCATTTCGCTGTTCATTTAGATTATATATGTATGTATAGATATATGTATACACGCATGTATGTATGTATATATATATACACATATATGTATATATATATATGTGTGTATGGGTAGGTGGGTGGCTGTGATGGGTTTTAATGCATCAGTTCATTGGTTTAGAATATTCATTTATTGAATGATTAAAAAAAAGATGATTTTTACAAATGAAGTTTCATGGATGAAGAATTAACTGCAATGTCATGGAGATTGGCAGTAGATATGTTCAGTGGCTCTTTCGCACCTACGCGTGGAACCTCGCACATTTGCAGATGAATTCTTTCGCACAAGAATTCCAGTTTCGGTTCTTTGAAGAGGATCGTGTCTCGACGCTTTTCGATCGCAATTAAAACAAAGGATATTTGTTCCTAAATTTTTCTCAGATAACGAATCATTTGGCAATTGTGAATGGCATGAATTTAACGTGCACCAGACCCACCCACAAGGCGGTTCTTCGGTGGAATCGGGCATCGAACCTGCAACCCCCTGGTTCCAAAGCCAAAACCTAACCACCAGGCCAACGTGGCCATGGCCTTTAGGAGAATGACGTTTATGAAGGCAGGAAGATGACAATTTTTAAAGAAAAAAACCCCTCATTTTTCTGTTTTAAATAAAAGGCTTTAAAACTCTATTTTTTTTTTTTTGACTTCCAAAACGTTAATTATTCAAAAATTCAAAAATATAACTATATTTAAAATGTTTTTTACCCCCCCCCCCAAAAAAAATATCTACCCAAACTTAACGTCCCATGCATTGACAGTACTAGACTGAGTCGTTCCATTTGAGACCGATTAAGCTCAAACCTTCATTTTCCTGTTTTAAAAAAGACCGAAAAAAAAACAGTCTTTTTCCGACATTAAGAAAGTCTTTCAGTCTCTTTTTTTGCTTTCTAAGCATTTATTATGCAAAAATTCAAAAATATAAATATTTTTAGGAAGTTTTTAAATCCCTCCTCCAAAACATGTTGCCCCAAACTTAACGTCCCATGCAATGAAAGTACTAAACCGAGTCGTTCCATTTGAGACGGATTGAGCTTACACCGTCATTTTTCTGTTTTAAAAAAGGCTGTAAGACTTTTTTTACTTCCCTAAACTTTTATTATGCAAAATTTCAAAACTATAAACATTTTTAGAATGTTTTTTTACTCCCCGCCCCCCAAAAATAGGGTCCCAAACTTAACATCCCACTCATAGAAAGTACGAGACTGAGTTCTTCCATTTGGGACCAATTAAGCTCAAACCGTCATTTTCCTATTTTAAAAAAGACGTTAAATCCTTTTTTTTTTACTTCCTAAGCGTTTATTAAGCACAAATTAAAAAATATAAACGTTTTTAGAATGTTTTCCCACCCAAAAAATGTCTACCTATACTTAACGTCCAAGCATCTACAGTTCTAGGCTTGAGTCTTTCCATTCGAGACTGATTAAGCCGAAACCGTCAGTTTAATATTTTTAAAAAGACCGAAAAAACCGTCATTTTCCTGTTTTAAAAAAGGCTTTAGGTCTTTTTTTCCCCTTCCTAAGAGTTTACATGCAAAAATTCAGAATGTTTTTCACCTCCCCCCCTCAAAAATGTCTATTTAAATTTAACATCCCATGCGTTGACAATACAAGACTTGAGTTGTTACATTTGAGACCGATTAAACTCAAACCATCATTTTAATGTTTTAAAAAAGACCGAAAAAAAATCCGTCATTTTCCTGTTTTAAAAATGGTCCTAAGTGTTTTTATTTTTGACTTCCTGGGCGTTTATTATGCAAAAATTCAAAAATATTACCATTTATAGAATGTTTTTTCACTCCCCCAAAAGAATGTCGACTCAAACTTAACATTTCATGCATTCCTAAGATGAAACTGATATTTATTAGTTTCAGTTGGTTTTGAGAATTTATTATAATAACCGTTCCATTTGAGACCGATGAAGCTCAAACCGTCATTTTCCTGTTTTAAAAAAGACGTTAAGTAATTTTTGACTTAATAAGCTTTTACAACGCAAAAATTCAAAAATATAAATATATTTAGAATGTTTTATCACCAACCACCCCCAAAAAATGACCCAAACTTTACATCCCATGCTACTATGAGACTTGAGTCATTCCATTTGAAGCCGATTAAGCTCAAAACCCTGCCCTTCGCATTTATTCATCGCATTCCACAGAAAAGCTATTTCCTCAATTATGTGAAATATCTTTATTACGAAACAACGCCTCAAAATCAAAAAGCAATGGAGGGTTCACGCGGGGGAGGGGGAAGAGTAATAAAAAACAAACGATTTAGGGGGTTGGCGTGACCACTGGATAGCAGAAAATGACGTTGATTTGGTGGAAAAAATGGAACAATAAATAGAACGAATGAAAAGCCGCACGCGATGGAACAAACGGTGCCAAAAACGATGCCCAGCGCGTGCGTGTTTACAAAAGAAGTGAAGTGAAATGAGGGGAGGGGTGGAGGAATTCCGACAGCGAGATCGAAAATTGATCATGTGATGCACGATAGGTGTGTTCCAGGTGTGAGGCCAACCCTCAAACCACTATTGTTACTTAGCAAAAAAAAAAATATTGTAATTTTTTCCCCTCATCTTAACATTGAGTCGTGACATTTACAAATGCAGTTTAATTATCGGCTGTACCAGTAGGGGCAGGGGGTACAAAGAGGGGTGCTCGGGAACTAAATTCATTATTTTGCGAGGACCCCCCAATAAGTGTTCCAATGGAGACCAGGTGAATTTGTGGATGCGTGGATTTTGTTCATTATCTAGATATATTAGTATTTATAATAATGGCAATTCCTCGTAAGATTTAATATCGGAAGACGTGTAAGAGGATTTGTTGAGACAGGAAATACGGTAATATGAATGATTTGTTCTTTAGGTTATTCTTGTCGAATCCAGGATTGTTTTGTTTAATGATGGGTTAAACGATGACAGAAAACGAGAGAAAAGCGGTTTTGAGTCTATTGCCACGAACTCAAGGAGACGCAGGAAGTAGAGTTAAATGCATTTACTAGCTCAGCTCTGAATAAAAGTGTCTCCAATATTAGAAGAATCCGTTTTACACAGTGCAGTATAAAATTCCACCGATCTATACGTAAATTAATCTATATCAATAAAAATGAATGTTTGTCTGTATGTCTGACGTACCGCTCATCCGATGGCGATTCAACCTCGACAACATATTGCTTGCACTTACGCAAAAGTTATAGGCATAATACAATCATCGAAAGCAGTGCTCCGTAACCTTTTCTCACCTACGACGCACCTGATCTCTTTCTATTATTCTGCGGCACACCAAAAACTAAAGTATGTAGGTATTCACTGATACGCAAATTTTGCAATAAATGTTTGTTTCTTTTTTGAAAAGTATACATACGTAAAACCATAACATATTTATTTCTACGCAATCATAATAATTATTAATGTGATACCTGCGCTTGTTTCAATGAACACAAAAGTTTTATATTCGGCTCAATATTTGACACCGCGACCCGAAGTTCTTGGTTAGGATCTTTTAAGCATGACAGCTTATCATTTTTAATTAATACAAGAGTCGAAGAACTTTGCTTACATAAATATGTCATCGAAAATGGAAGTAATGTTAAGATTGCTTTGTAGGAAATGTGAGGATATCCTTTTTTAACGTAAATCCAGAAAACATCTAATGGAACTTCGGAGAAGTATAATTTTAAAGCCATGTCATTATTTAAATCTGTAAATTTCTCTCGAATATGTACAGGTCATGCTTCCGTAAAATTTATTGCATTGTTGCAAAAGGATTTCGTATCCAATCGTGTTGTTCCGTATTAATGGAATAAAAATATTGATCGAATTTCTGCTTAAGCATACTTTAATGTTGTTGGGCCAGATCCACAATTAATTGTTTGTTTTCAATTATAATATGATTGGTCCTTTGGTATATTTCCAAACATTCTTTTTGTAACTCTTTTCTGCCAAAGTTCGAGTTTTTTTAAAAATCCTTGTAATTTGTCGGAGCACGTCAAAACATTCTCATTTCAACCTTGCATTTTTTTTTTATTAAGTTCATTCAAATACTCGAATATATCAGCCATGTATGCAAGTTTGGCTATCCAGTAATCACCATCGAGGTGCTGGCATATTTCGAGCATATTCTATGTTAAAGAAACTCATACACCTCTTGACGAAGCTCAAATAATCTAGCCTAAACTTTGACTAGGGATAGCCAACGAATTTCTGTATAAAATAATAAGGATTTATATTCGGCTCTCATTTCTGCAAAAAGTAATCCAAAAATTCGCTAATTTATGGCTCTTGATTTAATTAAGTTTATGATTTGTATTTGCACACCTGTATCTGGCTCATGACACACCAGTGTGCCGTGGCACACCTGTTGCGGAGCACTGATCTAAAGTATGCAAAATATTTTCAGGTCTATTAACCATAGATTAAATGCCAAATAACTCGCCAAGGAAACGCAGCAGATTCAGTAAAGGTACTGAATCCAAGCTAATATTTCTTAGCTATTGTACGTAAATGCAATCTAAATCTTGCTCTGAGGTAATAGTTTTATTGGAGAGTGCGCGAGAAAGTTTTACATGACACAATCCTATATATTTGAAATTGTATCTAAACATTTAATAAAATGTTAGCTTTTTTGCAGTCACTTCTGAAAATACTATAGTGCAAATAATTTTGCACAATCTTAGTTTTCAAGCAATGATCTTTTTAACTATATAGTCTCATAAGAAAGACATTGGAAGTAGAGTTAAACCAATTTATTCACTTAACTCTGCGACTGAGAGATCTTTAGCTTTCATACAGGTAGGGAAAGATCCAGAGCACCTATCTGGAGACTGTAAGAAATGTCCAGGGCACTTGTCTGGTAAAATAGAGAAGGGACCAGAATCTTCGGAGTCTACCGGGATTTGGAAGAATGCATTAAAATAAATGCATTTGTGGCGAAATCGGTATGGTTTGCCACCATTCAATAGAATGTGTGGAGATCTCAGAGTGAAGGAAGGATCTGAAGATCGTGAATAATGATTTAAGTACAGTACTGATGGTCATCTCAAAACCCTGAAGGATAGGATGTCAAAGACGGAGAGTTTAATTCCAACTGTTTGAGAGAGTGCAGATGGGGATAAAGACAGTCATTTACTACCCCGAAAGGAATGATAGTTTGACTGTTCGGTCCAGGTAAGGCTGGGAAATACTTATTCAGCAGTCGACCAAAATAAATCATGTCGATTCTGCAACGTTAAGTAGTGGCGGGGTGTCGGCTGCATGCAAGAAGAAGAAGTCTACCTGGATTCGAACCCTTTATCTTCTGACTATGAGTCCAGCGTCATAACCATTCAGCTACGCAGACTAAGCACGGTTTTGTTTCAATGCGGCAATTTTTAACTATTTATATGGTATCTGAAGAAGTTTTTATTTCATTACTAAACATGAGATTTTATGATGATTCGTTATCTGTAATTATGCTTTTTTAAGGTATCCTATTACTACGTAGAAATTTTTTTAAATTGGATTTATTAGAAACTAATTTAAACCATGGTTTTTAGATGTGTTGCCAATTATAATACAGAATACACTAAAAACAACAAAATTAATTGAAAATAAATTTTTCCTATTATAATATATTATAATAGGAAAATGTGTAGTAAATTCTAATGAAATTGAACTAAAACGGTTAACACTCTGCACAACATTGTGATGCAGCAATCCTATTTTTCTTGTATACAAGTTATAGAATATGATGATGAATGAAATGAGCCAAAATCTGAGAAAACTGTTGAGAGTCAAAGAAGTTATTGGTAAAAATACACGAATAAATGTATTTTTTCCATAAATTTACTATGATTTTTGTAAAAGCACCTAAAAATGAAAAAAGCATTTCATTAACAATAAGACTTTTGGTTCATTTCATTATTTAAAATGCACTCTGTAATTTTTATGTCAATACCTGAATTAGATTAACAAAAACTAAACTAAAAAAACTAAAACCTTATTAGTTTTTGAGATGTCATGTTAACGGTGAAAAAATATTAAGAAAATAAAAGTTTTGAGAAAATTGGAGTGAAAGACAAATTTTAGCTAGGAAAATATGTTTTGCTTAAAATTCCCCTGGATGATAGGTCAGGTATTTATTTTCCTAGAGAAGACCCACTGTTTTATAAAGAGAAAAGTCTGGAATACAAGAAATAATTTTTAAGAATTCTTCTATGTGGTCGATAATCAAGGTCAGTTTAATATCTTGACCTAAGAATCTTATAAAGTATCTTAAAATTTTCTAAAACTCTGTACAAGACTTGAAGTAGATCATTTTTAGTGTTAAATAGCACTTTTTTTTACTTCAAATTAAAACTTATGAAATTACGAAGAATTACCTCACCAAACTAAGAGAACAGAAAACTTTTCTGTGCTATATTTTCTCGAAAATACACAAATGTTTCCCCCTTTATTTTCTTAAAAATACACAAATATTTTCATCGATATTTTTTTGAAATTACACAAATATTTTCTCTCAAATGCACAAATATTTTCTCTCAAATGCACAAATATTTTCCTCTATATGTTCCATAAAATACGCAAATATTTTTTTCTATATTTTCTCGAAAATACACAAATATTTTCCTTTACATTTTCTCAAAAATACACATATATTTTCCTCTATATTTTCTCGAAAATACGCAAATATTTTCCCCTATATTTTCTATATATTATTCCCTAAATTTTAAGAAAAAGTCTTCAGGTCGGATTCAACTTCTGTTTGTTGTAATTTTGATTATATTGTGTTTTCTTTTACTTGCTTATATTAATTTTATATATATATATATATATATATGTGGTAAATTAATTCCACGAGAGGGCGCTCAGCACTTCTTCCGGTGTTAACCAGCAGTCAGAGGGGAGAGGGCAGAGAGAGTTCCCGACACCAAAGAATTCGGACCGTCCCGCTACCGTAGACCAAGAAAGGGTCACGACCGGAAACCGTTGAGACGATCCTCTTCAAAGGGCCGAAACTAGAATTCTTGTGTAGAAGAATTCATCGGCAAATGCTCAAGGTGCCACGCGAAAGTGGAAAAGAGCAACTAAATATCTACTGTTCATCACCATGCCATTGCAATCAATTCTTCATCAGCAAAACTTCATTGTAAAAATCATCCTTTATTTAACCATTCAATAAATCAATAGTAATCTAAACCAGTGGACTGATGAATTAAAACCCATCACACCCACAACCATGGGGGCTCGGAGCCGGTGAAACAACAGATTTTAAAAGGTACTGTGCTTCTTCAATTCTCTATTTATCCTGCTTTAATTTTGAAAATGAATATTTTAAATAATCTAAAGAAGTGCGATTTAAAAATTCTTGCCGAAGAACTTGGCGAAACAGTATTAGAAAATGCTAAAATTTTGGAACTTAAAAGATTAATTGAAAATACTGATGTATTCAAAACGGATGAAGAATTTGTCCGTGGTGTCATTAAGTCGATCGTTGAGGATCGCACGGCTAAGGCAGTAAATGAACAATCAAAGTTAGAGATTGAAAAATTGAAATTGGCCCGATTCGAGAAGGAGATCGAGCTAGAGAAATTAAGAAAACAGTCTTTGCCTGGTGAGCGAACAAACGCACCTGTTAGTGCTGAAAATTTGATTAAAAGTGTTAAAACATTAACAATTTCTGTTCCTGAGAAACCCGAGGCATTGCATTTGTTTTTTATGTCTTTAGAAAAAGCATTTACTACTAAAAACGTTCCTAAAGGCTTGTAAACCGAAATACTAATTAATTTGCTAGGGGATAAAGTAAATAATGTGTTAACCTATGCAGATGAGGAAGATTTGTCGGATTACGAAAAACTAAAAGAATTAATTTTAGCTGAATTTCAGCCGACACCTCGTGAGTGTCTTAATAATTTTAAAAATGCTCAACGCTTACCGAACGAGTCGCATGTACAATTTGCATCGCGATTAACTGCAACATTTGACTATTATTGTCAGGTCAGAGATGTAAAAAAGGATTTCAAAAATTTATGTAATCTAATTGTTGCGGATAAATTATATGAAACATTGGATTTTAGAACAAAAGAATATATAAGTGTCCGCGAAGGAAAAACATGGTTTCCGCCAACTCAGTTAGGTCGCGAATGTGATTTATTTTTTTCTTCTCGTGGTAAATCTTTAGCTGAATTAAGTAATTCCAAAGTTCACGTTAATGAAACAAAAGCAATAGGATTCCAAAAGCAAGCGTTGAAAAATGAGTCATTCCGCCGAAACAAAATTCAGAACGTTAAACCGGAAAGAATTTGTTATGTTTGCGGGGGAAAAGGGGAAAGCTTTCATTTCGCTCGTAACTGTCCGAAGCGATTAGAAAAATCTACAAATGAAAGTGAGACAAGAAATAAATTTGTTATATCGGGAATTGGAACTAAACCAAAAAATATGCTAGAATATATTGATATTTTTGTGGATGGGAAAAAAAATAAAATTTCTGGTTGATTCAGGAAGTGAGCTTATAATTGTAAATAAATCATTTTTTCCGACTAAAAAAACAATGGGGAAATATACAAGTTAAAACTTGTTTTGGAAATGAAGTTTCTGCTCAAACAGCAATTTTCTCATTTGCTTTTAATGAAAAATGTAAACCTGTTGAGATTGAAGCAGTTATAAGTGATCAATTAGTAATGGAGGGAATTTTCCCGCCAAAATGTCTGCATCTTATTCAGCAAAATAAATTGTCGAGCGCCGAAAATAGACAGATAGATTCTATTGAGAGTGAACTTCCATTTTTTGCGCCGGTAATTGAGAGTGAATTACTCGATATTAGTCAGAATGTAGATGATTGTTTACGCGATCAAGTTTTGCAATTGGTAAAAAATTATGAACCATCTAAACAACCTCGAGAGACTGAAATGCGATTAAACGTTGTATTAAAAGACGACATCCCAGTACGGCAACGGTCCCGTAGAATGCCGTTCGCTGAACAAAAAATTGTCGACAAACAAATTGGTGAATGGTTACAAATGGGTATTATTAAACATTCTTGTTCTGAATACGCATCTCCAATTTTGTTGTGTAAAAAGCGAGATGGTACTCATAGGTTATGCGTGGATTTCAGACAGCTGAACAAAAAAGTAGTTAAAGATTCTTTTCCTATGGCTCAAGTAGAGGAGGTTCTCGATCATTTAGGAGAAGCAAAAGTTTTCTCAACCTTAGATTTAAAAAACGGTTTTTTTCATGTTCCAGTTGAGAAAAAATGCACTAAATATTTGGCATTCATTTGTCATGCCGGTTTATTCGAATTTTTAAGAACTCCATTTGGTTTGTCCACAAGTCCTAGTATGTTTTTGAGATTCATATATCATGTTTTCAGGGATCTGATTAGGGATAATACAATTGTAATTTATATGGATGATTTCATTATACCTTCCCGTACTGAAACAGAGGGTTTGGAAAAACTTAAACGTGTTTTAAAAGTGGCTTCTGAATATGGATTAGAAATTAATTTTAAAAAATGTCAATTTTTAAAACGAAAAATTGAATTTTTAGGTTATGTTATCGAAGAGGGTACAATTCGTCCCTCATCAAATAAAACAGTAGCTGTTCAAAATTTCCCTGAACCTAAGAATATTAAACAAATGCAAAGCTTTTTAGGTCTCACAGGATATTTCAGAAAATTTGTTCCAAATTATTCAAAAATAGCAAAACCACTAAGTGATTTACTTCGCAGTGGTGTAGAATTTGAATTTGGGCCATTACAAAAACAGGCATTTCAACATCTAAAAGAACGTTTGTGTCAAAGTCCCGTACTCCACATTTTCCAGCAAGGAAAACCTCTTGAATTGCATACGGATGCTAGTAGCCATGGCTTCGGAGCAGTTTTATTACAACGCTCAGATGATGAACAACTACATCCAATTCATTATATGAGTAGAAAGACATCACCACAGCAAGAAAAACTGTCAAGTTATGAGCTGGAGGTGCTAGCAATTATAGTAGCCTTGAAGAAATTTCGAAGTTATCTCTTGGGGATAAAATTTAAAATAGTCACCGACTATGATGCTTTCCAAAAGACGATGGAAAAGAAAGACCTGGCGCCTAAAATAGCCAGATGGGCATTATTTCTGGAGGAGTTCGAGTGCGAAGTAGTTCACAGAGCAGGTCAACAAATGAAGCATGTAGATGCATTGAGCAGGAATGCAGTATGCATGGTCACTCGTTCCCAAAGTGAAATTACGGCTAAAATCACAACAGCGCAAGCAACAGATGAGCGCATTCAGTTGCTGAAAACTCTGGTCGGGAAAGGACTCAGAGATGATTACTGTATAAAAGAAGATGTCTTGTATATACAGGTAGACGGACGAGAACTTATCGTTGTACTAGAAGCGATGGAGCTTGAAATAATTCGTGGGATTCACAACTAAGGACACTTTGCCTTGCAAAAGACTGAAGATTTGCTGAAAAGAGACTTTCATATCTCTAACGCAAAGCAGAAAATAGAAAAGATCTTAATGAATTGTGTTGAGTGCATCCTCTATAACAGAAAACGAGGCAAAGGAGAAGGTCTTTTGAACCCAATTCCGAAGGACAATACTCCTTTGAGCACATATCATATTCATTTCATTGGTCCCTTACCATCTACAAACAAAAGGTATCAACACATATTTACAGTGGTAGATGCATTCACCAAATTCGTTTGGTTCTATCCTGTTAAAGCAACATCAGCAGCAGAAGCACTGCAAAAACTCAGGATACAACAAGCAGTCTTCGGAAATCCTTCGAGAATTATTTCAGACAGAGGTTCTGCTTTTACTTCTAAAGAATTTGAAGACTACTGCAAAGACGAAGGTATTCAACATGTACAGATCACTACAGGAGTGCCAAGAACAAATGGCCAGATAGAAAGAATGCATGGAACTCTTATTCCAGTGCTCGCAAAACTGTCTATAGACGATCCTGCAAAGTGGTTCAAGTTTGTACCAGACGTTCAACGGATCATTAGCAGTACTATCAGCAGATCCACCAAATTCACGCCTTTTGAACTGATGATAGGTGTGAAGATGAGAAACAAAACGGATCTAAGAATCAAAGAAATTCTGGACGAAGAATTCTTGCACGCCATGAT
>JAPMOQ010054676.1:345212-358898 GCA_026543055.1 Argiope trifasciata
TTTTTTTTTTATTCTTTTACCTGAGAGTTTTCATTCTTTTACTTTATTCTTTTTTCTCAAAAAAAAGGGGGGGGAGAAAGGTTGCAAAAGAAACTCATCCTTTTCAAAAGAATAAAAAAAGACAAGGTTTCTGTTTTTGAAGAAAAGAGAAATAAAAAAAAATCTAAAAATACTGGATTGCATTTCCGCATTTCTTTTTAGAAGGAAAAACTCAAACTCTAGAAGAAGATTTTGAGGTAAAGATGTTTTATTTCAAGTGAGAGACGTTATGATATGAACTTTGCAAAGAGAATGATAATTTACTTTGTCAAAATGAAAAGGGACGGTAAATAATTCCACAAAAACTCAGCAATTATGCGTTGTTTTGAAGCATTTTCTTTCAGAACCGGCACGAAACGTTATTATTTCGATAGGATATTTCCTATTGTTTACCTGTTTTCGCATGCATGAAATGTTTGGGTTCCAAAAGAAAGTTTTGTGTTTAATGAAACAAAGCGCAATGTTCTTTTTTTATGTGTGTGTGTATATATATATATATATTTGTTTGCTTGCTTGATTCTCGAGAACAAGTTTTTGGAAAAGAATATATTGTTAAAAACCTCGCAATCTAGTTTTTGCAAAATTATATTTTACGAAATGTTTGCTTTATGAGCAATACAGAAGGACAAAAAGTATATTAAGATAAAGAAAATGTGAGGTTGAAAATCAATTTCAATATGTTAATGGGCCGAAATCAAATGGTGAAAAAATCGAAAACGAATTTTTTTTGGCGACTAAATTTAAAAACTAGGGGAAAAGAAATTAGATTGATAAAATTTTGTTTCTATTAGATAAATTAAAAAATACTTCATCTTATAACTTCCTAGAAAACCACTGTTTCACAAAATATAAGAGTTTTCAACTCTATGCTTACAGAGATTTATTTTTTAACTTTTAATAAATGATTAAATAACTTGCTATAACCAATAATTGATACAATGTCAGACTTGAAGCATTTCCATAATTATTGCTTAATAAAGGCTCAAGATCATTCTTAATATAAATTGGTACCAACATATGTTAAGGTATTCGACTATGTTATAAACATTTTTTATCGACCACATTGGCGATTTTTTTAAAATTATTTTTATTTCTTGTACATCAGACTTTTCTCTTCCCAAAAAAGTTTATCTTTCATATTAAAAGAAAGGTCAGACCTATCATCCAGGGTCACAAATTTTACATCTAAAATTGGTCTTTGGATTCAATTTTCTAAAAACTTTACTGCTCTTAAAAATTTACCGTCATTAATGGGATTTACCCAAAACTAATAGGTGTATTTACGTACACATTTCAGCGTGTGTTTTAAATAATATATTTAAAGAAATGAACTGAAAATTTTACTGTTGGTGAAATACTTTTTTGTTTTACTTTATAGTGGGTAATACTTTTATAGGTATTTTTAGAAAAATGAATTTGTAAATTTATAGCAAAAATGCATATATATATATATATATATTGTCTGAACTCCTTTGCATCATAAAAAGGGAAAATTTAATGTGTAACGATATTCTTAAGTTTACAAAAAGGATGATTATGTTTAGACTTTCAGATATATTTATTACTGTAAAATTTTAATATTCTAAACACCTTTAAGAAAGATACCGACACCAAATGGTTTTTCTATTTTTAGAAATTCGTTACATTTTTTTTTCATTTTATATGTGTTAATTAGTAAACATTATCCACATAGTTTGAAATAGAAATTTTGTAATAAATTCATTGTTTTAGTTGTCATCTGACTGTGGTTCAAAATGACGAGGTCCTTCCCAAAATAGCCCTTGTGTGGATTTACAACGGTTATATTAAAGTTTCGTGATACGACAATTTAGTTATATTAAACTAAATAAACAAAAACTAATCTAACTAAAATATATAATAAACTAAAAAACTAATATCAGTATATACTAATATAATAAAATAAACAAAATACTGTTACAGTAATAAAAAAAAGTTTTTTTTCCACATCCTTTATTTTATATTACTGTGCTATATTACCCTTACTATAATACCATAGTAACGGTTTCTTTATTAAAAACAACCGCTTACACTATTTCAAACCTTTCAGCTAACCATACCACTAACTCTACATAGAATTTTCGGTCCTATTGTCCGTTGAAATTTCATCCTAACACGGACCACTCTGACTCAGGGCTAGATTTGCACATTGTATTCGTTTCGTCATTTATTCCGAAAAACACGAACGCGTGCGTGCGCTGACTCAGTAGAGTCGTGAACTCTACGCGTTTCTTCGTGCCACAATCGCATTATTTGTCACGTGGTTTTCCTCTCCTACCGCACCCTTGTCTTAATGTGTAAAGTCAACAATGGCTGTCAATAAATTGGAGTCCGAGTAATTGAACGAGATTTCGGAAGGATTAGGATTGAGAAATGAAAATAAAATAAAACATATCTGCAGACTGACATCAGAGTATATAATGGCATTAGAGTATATATATATATATATATACTATATACTCTACGTATATAGTATATATAGAGAATACGGTGTATATATATATATATATATATATATATATATATATATATATATTATAGTGAAAGTGGAATAAAAACATATATGCAGATAGTGACATTAGAGCATATACTGGCATTAGAATATATAGTGATATTAGAGTGTAGAGTAAAACATATATGCTGATGGTGACATTAGAGTATATAATGTATATCACTATATAGAGTATAAAGTGACATTAGAGTATATCGTAAAAAATATCTGCAGATAGTGACTTTAGAGTATATAGTGTATATAGAGTATGTGTATATCCTTGTATAGAGTATATAGTGACATTAAAGTATATCATAAAAAATATCTGCTGATAGTGACATTAGAGTATATAGTGACATTAGAGTATATAGTGACATTAAAGTATATCGTAAAACATGTCTGCTGATAGTGTATATCGTAAAATATATTTACTCTTAATGACATTAGAGTATACAGTGTATATCAGTATATAGAATATATAGTGACATTAGAGTATATGGTAAAAGATATTTACTGATAATGACAGTAGAGTATATAGTGTATATCACTATACAGAGTATATAGTGAAATTAGAGTATATAGTGAAATTAGAGTATATAATGAATTAGACTATATATTGAAGAAAATATATTACAGTATATATATATTGAAGTGAAAGGGGGATAAAAACATATATGCAGATAGTGACATTAGAGTATATAATGACGTTAAAGTATATAGTGACATTATAGTATATACTAAGCTTAGAGTATATTGTGACGTTGGAGAATATAGTTATATTACAGTATATACTGACTTTAGAATATATAACTCACATTCTATTTGCTATTATTATATTTTTTATTTTTGTAAATGCTATTCTTATGATTCTTCAAGTGAAGCAAAGATTTCGGTGCTCTGTGATATATATTTTGAGACATATAGTTACATATTTTGAGAGATGATAAAATCCTGGTATGACATCTCAAACAGTTGGAATCATATCCACCTGTCGATATCTTCAAAGAAACTCACAGAACATTTTATTTGTATATCATAAGAACTTCATATATCTTTCGAAGTACTGTATAGCTGTCTTCAGGTCCTTCCTTCACTCTGAGGCTTCTTCTTGCATACAGCTGACCACCCCGCCACTACTGAACGTAGCACTATCGACAGGATTTGTGGTGGTCGATTGCTGAATAAGTATGGTCCAACCTTACATTGTCCGAGCAGTCAAACTAGCATTCCTTTCGGGGTAGTCAATAGCTGTCTTTCTCCCCATACGCACACTCTCAAACAATTGGAATGAAACTATCCATCTTTAACCTCATATAATTCAGGCTTTTGAGACTACATGGTACAGTCAGAACTGTACTTGAATCATTAATGAAAACCTTCAGGTTCTTCCTTCACTCTTATAATTACATAGTGGTAAACCATACCCATTTCTCCACCAATGAATTTATTTCCCTGCCTTCTTCCAAATATGCAGAAAATCTCCCATGTCCAGATATTATTTGGCTGAAAAGTCGATGGTATCTTCTTATTTCTATTTCCGGATGAGGAATAAAGTCGAAAGTGACTCTTCCTTTTTTGCACATATGCCATCTGTCAAATCAATGTGGTTTTATTTCTTCTCTCCATTCCCCTTTTAAGACATCATTTGATTTGGGGACAATAATATCAACACTATCTTTCTGTGTCGCCAACTTGGCATAGTGATCCGCCTTTTCATTGCATTGTATCATAATATAGGCCTTCATCTAATTCAATTCCATCTACTTGTTAATGTTAACATTTTTGTTTATTTTATCGTCCCTATTTCCTTATTACAATTGTGGTTAATTGTGTAAGCAATTAATTGTTTGGTCAATTAATTGCTTAATTAATTAAACAGTGGTCAAACGATTGTACTGTGCACACTCTAAAACAGTTGGAATTATAACCACCTGTATATCGGTCGATATCTTCAAGAAGCTCGCATAACATATTTGATTTGCATATCACAAGATACACTCAAAGAATCATTTCAGAATTGGTCCATCACTTGCGTTTAAGTCATAAAACGATTATTCATTTTCTACAAACCCTCATCTCTTTTCATTTCTTTCTTCTTTTAACCCAATTGCAGACAAATTCAAAGCTTTGTCGTGGAAAAGTCGAGTTAAGATTTCGTTGCTCTGTGAAATCTGATTTACGCCTTGCTTATTATACTTTTTATGCAATAAGTATA
The DNA here is from genome assembly GCA_026543055.1 of Argiope trifasciata. NCBI lineage: Eukaryota > Metazoa > Arthropoda > Arachnida > Araneae > Araneidae > Argiope > Argiope trifasciata. The sequence continues at coordinate 349,976 of JAPMOQ010054676.1, forward strand.
TTCATGTCTTATTCCTTCCGACAAATCTAATTATCGAATCGATCATTGTGAATGAAACATTCTTGGATATGGCACTGTGCACATGATTCGATTATGTGTCAGGAGACTGCACAAAGCACGCTCGGAGCTATTTGATGTGCACAGCAACAAAATCGATTATTAATGCCTGCATGCGCTCAAAATGAAGCTGTATCTTCCTCAACAGTTTCTTTTAAAAGCAATTCCGCAATGCAAACATCTCCCCCGTTAAGATTATTCTTCATTTTTTCTTGGCAAAGGTAGATTCTTTTTAATGATTTTCATCAAGCTTGTTGAGGAAGATACAGAATAGGAAGTTGGGATCATAAAAGATTTGATTTTATCACCCAAGTTTTTCACCGAATCGCCAATACCGGTTAGTATTGAATGAAGTTAGTCTTCATGGTGTGTGTTATTAGAATTTAATGATTCTATTTTGAGGTTTTATTTTTATTATTATTATTCTGGAGGTTGTTATTTAGATTAAGAATTCTATTATTCCGGTATATTAATTCGTGAAAGTGTTAAGAGTGTGAAAGATAATTTTTTCTACAGCGAACAGTTCTTTTAAAATGTTTGGATTCGCAAAATACACAACCGACATTTCATTAAGTTGTTTCGGGGAGTAGAATATTTTGTATGGAATGTCTCACATTTAACGGATCATGGGAAGTACATTTTTAAAAATATAAAATGTGTTAAGGAAAAATGTAATAGATATTTTCACTTGTTTTTGCTTTGAATGAAAGTACTTATTATTGGAGAATTATACCATCCATGTTATCCGACTAATTTTGTAGGAAAAGTTTTTGAAAAATTGCATTTTTTATAAACTATTTATTTTTTTAGATGTATTGTTGATAATAAACATTATAAAAACAAAAACTGTTATTTGAATTTATAATTATTTTGAGCGATGATACCATCCTGTTATCAAAACTCAAATTGTTGGAATCATAACCACCTGTATGTATGTCAATATCTTCAACGTAGCTCATATAATACAATTTATTTGTATATCATACGAGTATCATATATCTTTCGAGGTAGTGTATAGCTGTCTCTCTCCCCACCTGCACACTCTGAAACAGTTGGAATGAAATTATCCACCTTTGACATCATATCCTTCAGGGTTTTGAGATGACCTGTTGCCACAGAGCTGTATTCGAATTATTATTGACAATCTTCAGGTTCTTCCTTCACTCTGAGATCTCCATACATTCCATTAAATAGGGGTAAACAATAAACATTTCTCCACAAATTTGTTTATTTTCCTTTCTTCTCTGAAATCTTTGGAAATAGGCAGGAAATCTCCCATGTCCAGATATTAATTGTATTATCAGTAAATGGCATCTTCTTATTTTAATTTCTGGATGAGGAATAAAATCGAAAGTGTCGGAGTATTTTGCACATATACCATCTGTCAAACCTTTGTACCCAGCACACTCTCAAAAAATTTCAATTATAACCACCTGTATATCGATTGATATCTTTCAAAGAAACTCTCAGAACATATTTTATTTGTATATCATACGAATATCATATATCTTGTGAGGTAGTCAACAGCTGTCTTTCTCCCCACCTGCACACTCTCAAATAGTTGGAATTAAACTTCCCATCTTTAAAATCATATAATTCATGGTTTTTAGATGACCTGGTACCAGAGAGATTGGGTACAGGTACTGGTACTTAGGATCAGGTTATGGTTAGGTATAATTCCAACCGTTTGAGAGAAGATACCATCCTGGTATCATCTCTCAAACAGTTGGTAACATACCCACCTGTATATTGCCACGTGGACAGAACTCAAGAAGACGCAGGAAGAAGAGTGAAATCCATTTATTAGCTCAACTCTGTGCCATGAACACTGTGACTGAGACATCTTCAGCTTTCATACAGGTAGGGAAAGTTCCAGAATCCCTTTCTGCTGACAGTGATAAAAGTCCAGAGCACTTGTCTGGTAAATTAGAGAAAGGTCCAGAATCTTGGAAGTCTACTGGGATTTTAACAACGATTTAGAAGAATACTGGAAAATTAATGCATTTGTTTAGAAATCGGTATTGGTTACCACTATTTAATAGAATGTATGTAGATTTCAGAGTGAAGGAAGGACCTGAAGATTGGGAATAATGATTTAAGTACAGTACTGATGGTAACAGGTACTCTCAAAACCCTAAAGGATAGGATGTCAAAGATGGATAGTTTCATTCCAACTGTTTCAGAGTGTGCAGGTGGGGAGAAAGACAGCTATTGACTACCCCAAAAGGAATGTTTGACTGTTCGGTCCATGTAAGGTTGGGCAATACTTATTTGGCAGTCGACCACCACAAATCCTGTCGATACTGCTACGTTCAGTGGTGGCGGGGTGGTCGACGGTATGCAAGAAGAAGATGTCTACTGGGATTCGAACACATGATCTATTGACTCTGCGTCCAGCGTCATAACCATTCAGCTATGAAGACTCGGTGATGTTTCATTTCAATGTGGCAATATCAATCGATTTCTTCAGGGAAGCTTCAGTTGTAATGTTACTGTAATCTTTGACAGCATATCTTTCATGGCCGACCGCCCCACCATCGCTGAACGCAGCATCGACAGGATTTGTGGTGGTCAACTGCTGAATAAGTATTGTACGACCTTACATGAACCGATTCGTCAAACTAACTTTCCTTTCGGAGTAGTCAATAGCTGTCTTTCTCCAAATCTGCACGCTCTCAAAAAAGTTGAAACTATCAAACTTTGACAACATATCTTTCAGAGTTTTAAGATAACTTGGTACTCCCAGTATAGAAAGTTCGGGTACAGGTACAGGTAGTCAGGTATCGGAAATAGGTTAGGTATCAATACAAATGGCTATAATCCCAACTGTTTGAGAGATGATACCAGGATAGTATCATTTCACAATCAGTTGGAATTATAACCACCTATATATCAGTCGATATCTTCCCAGTATCTCACAGAACATATTTGTATATCATAGGCGCATCATGTATCTTACGAAGAAGTGAATAACTGTCTCTCTCACTAACTGCATACTCTCAAACAGTTGGAATGATACTGTCCATCTTTGACATTGTATCCTTCTGCCTTTTGAGATGACCCGGTACCATCAGTACTGCACTTAAATCATTATATACAATCTTCAGGTCTTTCCTTCACTCTAAGATCTTCATACTTATCATTACATAGTGGCAAACTGTACCCATTTCTCCATAAATGCATTTATTTTCCTGCCTTCTTCCAAATATGCAGGAAATCTCCCATGTCCAGATATTATTTGGATGAAAAGTCGATGGTATCTTCTTATTTCTATTTCCGGATGAGCAATAAAGTCGAAAATGACTCTTCCTTTTTTGGACATACACAATCTTTCGAACCATTGTAGTTTTATTTCTCTTCTCCATTCGCTTTTTAAGACACCACTTGATTTGGGGAAAATGATATCAACACTTTCTTTCTGTGTCGTATAGTGATCCGCCTTTTCACTGCATTATACCCCAATATGGGTCTTCATCCAATTCAATTCCATCGATTCGTGTTACAATTGGGATAAAATAATTGCTTTGTTAACTAATTGTTTAAATAATTAAACAGTGGTCAAACCATGTGTCAAACCATAGTACACTGCACATGTCAAACAGTTGGATTTATAAACACCTGTATATCAATAGATATCTTCAAGAAGCTCACATAACATATTTGATTTGCATATCACAAGATATACTCAAACAATCATTTCAGAATTGGTCCATCACTTGCATTTAAGTCATAAAATGATTATTGATTTTCCAGAAATCATCATTTTTTTTATTTATTTCTTCTTTTAGCCCAATTACAGACAAATTGAAAGTTTTGTCGTGGAAAAAACAAGCAAAGATTTTGGAGCTCTGTGAAATCTGATTTACGCCTTGCTTGTTAGACTTTTTATGCAATAAATATACTCAGATCTTATTCCTTCCGACAAATCTAACTATCGAATCGATGCTTGTGAATGAAACCTTCTTGGATATGGCACTGCTGACTTGATTCGATTATTTGTCAGAAGACTGCACAAAGTCAGCTCGGAGCTGTTTGACGTGCACAGCAACAAAATCGGTTATTAATGCCTGCATTCGCTCAAAATGAAGCTGTATCTTCCTCAACAGTTTCTTTTAAAAGCAATTCCACAATGCAAACATCTCCCCCGTTAAGATTATTCTTCATTTTTTCTTGGCAAAGGTAGATTCTTTTTAATGATTTTCATCAAGCTTGTTGAGGAAGATACAGAATAGGAAGTTGGGATCATAAAAGATTTGATTTTATCACCCAACTTTTTCACCGAATCACCAATACCGGTCTTAGTTTGTCTTCATGGATTGTGTTTAAGAATTTTATGATTCTTTTGAGTTTTTTTTTTCTTCTTATTATTGTTATTCTGGAGGGTATTACTTAGATTAGGAATTTTGTTATTTCAATATATTAATTCGTGGAAGTGGTAAAAGTGTGGGAGAGTTTTTTTTCAGTGTACAATTCTTTAAAAATGTTTAGATTTGCAAACTACACACCCAACATTTCATTAAGTTGTTTACCAGAGCAGAATATTTTGTATGGAATTTCTTGCATTTAATGGAACAGAATACAAAATACGTGAAAGGAAAAGTTTATTGATATTTTCACTTTTTTTTTGCTTTGAATGATTATTGATTATTTTAGAATTGTTTTATTTCAGGAGTACGAATACTTTTGAAGGAAAATTTTTGAAAATTTTTATTTATTTAAAAATATAGTTTTTACATGTATTGTCGAGAATAAACACTATGATTACAAAAACAACTATTTGAAAATATAATATATTTTGAGAAATTTGTTGTAAATTGTAATGACATTTAATCGAAACGGTTCACACTCTACATAAAATTGCAATGCTGAAATCCTATTTTTCTTTGTACACGAGTACAGTGATGAGTAAAATGAACCAAAATCTAAGTAACATTTTGAGGCGCCACAATTTATGTGTAAAAATATGCGCATTTATGTATTTTTAACATAAATTCACAATTAAATTTTTCTAAAAACGTCCATAAATGAAAAAGTATTTCTCCAACAATAAACATTTTGGTTCGTTTCATTGCCCACATTGTTTAAAACACACGCTGAAATGTTTATATAAATACATCTATCAGTTTTGGATATATCATGTGAACGGAAAATTGTTATGTTACCATGTTTGGAAATATTTGTATGAAAGTTAAAGTTTTGAGAAAATTGAAGCTAAGGACCAATTTTATATGAAAAAATATGTGACCTGGATGATAGGTCAGACCTTCCTTAAAGATAAACTGTTTTGGACAGAGGAAAGACTGAACTTCAAGAGAAAACAATGAAAAAAACAATCGTTAATGTGGTACATAACCAGTATTTTAACGTAGCTGCATTTGCGCTCACTAAATACAAGGATTGGTTTTTATTTTTAATTCTTTAAACTTATTCGAATCCGAAATGGTTTTTAGTTTCGATTCCAAATTTTTACTTGCGTTTCCGTAAATAATTTCGTTTACTTAATTATATTAGTTAGATTTTTATTTCATAAATCGGTTTAATTTCATTTTTGTCAACTTTTTGTTGTTTCTATTTCGAATTTAATTTTAATTTCAATTTCGACATAATTAGTTTAGGTTCAATTTTTGTTGACTCAGGGAATGTGTTTTATTAATTATTTTATGCCTTTTTTCTTTTATATATATATATATATATATATATATATATACATGCTTATTCTTAGAGCAACAATCCCACTACCAAAGCGAAATTTGACATCCGAAATCGGTTTTGTCTTTTCTAGCTAGTTTTCCCACGAAATTCTTATTCATAACTCCGGGAACCCCGTCTGCCCTGTTTTTATTACCCCCCATTCCAGCGGCAGTGGAAGAGCGCGGCTATCGAAATCCTGTCAAGACCGCCTGCGTCTGATATTTATGAGCCTTCCAGACAACCCTATCAGCATTTCTTACACATTTTTTATATTCTCCCTTTTCTTTATGCTCTTGCGGTGTATTAAATAGGGAGCATTGTGTTTGTACGGTTTGACGGATGGGCCTTATCACGGAAAACAAAGCGAGAATTAATAATCAGAGTGCCGTGACACGATAACCACCATTACGAGATAGTTTTATTAATGTTGGCTCTCTGGTGAGGAGTTTATTAACATCGCGGAGCAATGTTCGCGAATCTGCGGAGATAGATACATAGAGAAAAAAAATCACGCACTGCTGTGTCAAATAGAAAGCTGCTGGTTTATTGAAAGGTGTATTGTTTCTTTTGGATGATTATGTTATTCATTTAATTGAAGCAAGTTTGCAATGAAATGTTGCAAACGAATTCAATCACATGATATGCGGGCTAAGCTGACCGCGAAACCCAGGTGGTGTCATAAGTATATATATCGGGAAAAATATTTTACGGCTGTTTGGTTTTCATGACTTTAGCTTCTAGAATGACTTACCGAATACGTCTTGTCTCGGAATCTAATTTGAGATTATACTTTCACTCGGATTCATTGCTCACGTGTCTTTATCTAAAATGTGTCCGTTGTTACATCTTGTTTGCTGTTAAAAATGAACTGTTTAAAAAGACAACCAGCTCGTCATTCCTTGGAATCTCGTGTATTTTAACTTGGTGATATACCAGCATTCAATTATTTTTATGAACAAGCTTTTCTTTATTTTCACAGTGCCTCGTTCCATGGTGCATCTTTTTCAACAGCAGTATGTAGTGGAAGCTTCATAACATCCTCAATACGTTGAAGGCAATGTTCAGAAATCTGGCCTAAAGTGACACGAACTGATTTGATCTTATTTTTATAATTGCACTGCTTGTTCGTTTTTGAATCCATTTTCTATTCACGCAACATTGAATTTTTGTTCTTTTCCCAGAAGCCATCTATTGATATGAGTACTGGTATACAACGAGTTTATTCGTAGCTGCACAGAAATGAAAATTGAACACAGAGACGAGATAAATCGTTCTTGGTGTCCCAGAAAAAAATGCAATCTACGAGTTATCTCGTATTTGCAGTCAACGTGTTAAGATTGAGTGATCCCTTTTGTCTTGTGGTCATGTTATCTGGCTACCAACCCAAAAGTCCGGTTCACCAAATTGTAGCTCTGTTGTGAAGAAGCTCATTAAAATGTGTTGTTACTAATATGGATTGTATTTCCGGAATGGTAATTGCTGATTGTATTTGAAATTAAAACAAGGGAAACTATATCAAGTCGCCATATTTTTATTCCATAAAACAAGCTATTCATGTTGTGATTTTTTTTAAGTTACAACTTATAAATTACAAAGATAATAAAATAGAAAAGTAGCTGTTGCAAGAACACTCCAGAATATCCAGTTCACTACAATCCAGGCTCCATACTATTCGGCCTGCTTTCGGTCAAAAACTAAAATCTTTAAATTTTGTCTTCTCTATAAATTAGCTTTTAATACATGTGTATTATTTATGAGTGAAAAATAAAATCTGTGTGAGCCAGTTTTCTTAGGTCTACGACTTAAGTTAATGCTTTTTGTTTGTGTTTCCTACCCTCAAGAAAGTTTTTCGTCACCAACCCCTTTTTTTAACCAGCTTGAAAATGTCGACGATAGTGATGGAAATAGCGTCTACAAACGAAACCCAACCAATCATGTAAAACTTTTAATAGTGACGTCACTTTCGTTGTCTTTTGCTGACGAAAAAAGCGGACGATGTTAAGTATAGTGATAAGACCTTTACATTGCATTGTTACCCCCTCAGAAAACCAAGGCACCCATACCCCAGAAGCAGACAAAAAATTGCACAATATTAGATGGCATTGATCAATATTCGCAATATTGTTTAATATTGTGGAATATTGCTTCATATCATATGATATCTCACAGTATTGTGTGATATTGATCAATATTCGCAATATTGTTGAATAGTGTTTAATATCATATTATATTGGACCATATTGTACAATATAGTGGAACAGACTGTGCTACCTGAATACCTAGTGGCACACAAATGTTGCACAATATTGTATGACATTGATCAATATTGTTTAGTATTTTGGAATATTGTTTAATATCATATAATGTCGCACAATATTGTACAATATAGTGAAACAAACTATGCTACCTGACCCTACTAGCAGACAAATATTGTACAATATTGTATGACATTCAGCAATATTGTTTAGTATTGTGTAATATTGTTTAATATCATATATTATCGCACAATATTGTACAGTATAGTGAATATAGTGAAACAATAAACAATGCTAGCTATCCAATATTTTACAATATAGTGAAATTGTGTTATATATTATATATTGTGCAATATATTGAAACAGACTGTACTACCTGAATTCTATTAACACACAAATGTTGTATATATATAGAATGACATTGATCAATATTCGCAACATCGTTTAATATTGTGGAATACTGCTTGATATCATGTAATATCTTACAATATCGTAGGGTTCTACGAGCACACAAATATTATACAAAAATGTAGGATATAGATCAATATTCACAATATTGGGGAATATTGATTTATATCATATAATGTAGCACAATATTGTACAATATAGGGAAACAGACTCTGCTACATGAACGCTTCTAGCACACAAATGTTGCTCAATATTGAATGCTATTGATAAATATTGTGGAATATTGTTCAATATCAAATAATGTCGCACAATATTGTACAATATAGAGAAAAAAGCATTGTCACCTGACTACTAGCACACAAATGTACAATATTGAATGACATTGATCAATCTTTGCAATAATGTTGAATATTGTTTAATATCATGTAATGTAGCACAATATTGGACAAATATAGTGAAACAGACTGTGCTACCTGAATTCTACTAGCACACAAAGGTTTTACAATATTATA
>JAPMOQ010054676.1:358908-375187 GCA_026543055.1 Argiope trifasciata
CTACCTGAATTCTACTAGCACACAAAGGTTTTACAATATTATATGACTTTGATAAATATTCGCAATATTGTGGAATATTGTTTAATATCATATAATGTAGCACAATATTGGACAAATATAGTGGAACAGACTGCGCTACCTGAACCCTACTAGCACACAAATGTTGTACAATATTAATGACAATTATCAATATTCGCAATAGTGTTTAACGTTGTGAAATATTGTTTGATATCATATAATGTCTCACAATATTGTACAACTTAGGGAAACAGACTGTTCTACTTGAATACCTAGTGGCACATAAACGTTGCACAATATTGTAGGACATTGATCAATATTCACCATATTGTTTAATGTAGTGGAATATTTTTTAATATCTTATAATATCTCACAATACCGTACAATGTAGTGCAACAGGCTCTGCTATCTGAACCTACTAGCACACAAATATTGTATGATATAGATCAATATTGTGGCATATTGTTCAATATCAAATAATGTCTCACAATATTGTACAATAGAGTGAAACAGGCAGTAATACCTGACTAGTAGCACACAAATGTTGTACCATATTGTATGACACTGATCAATATTCGCAATGTTGTATAATGTTATGGAATATTGTTTAATATCATATAATATCGCACAATATGGAACAATATTGTATGACATTGATCAATACTAGCAATATTGTTTAAAGCCGTGGAATATTGTTTGATATCATATAATATCGCACTATATTGTTCAATGTGGTGAAGATGTGATACCTGTAAATACTAGTACACAAATATTGTACAATACTGAATGACATTGATCAATATTCACAGTATTGTTTAATATTGTGGCATAATGTTTAATATCATATAATGTTGCACAATATTGTACAATATACTGGAACAGACTATGCTATCAGGGTAAAGAATCAAAAGGATATACCAAAGTGGATGAGGCAACACATCCCATCCATCAAGGCAAACCGTTTTTAATATCGTCTGAGGTGTACAGGAAGGGGTGGGTGGGACATCAGCAGTCATAATCGCATCGACCCCCATGTTTTTCGCACCACTACCGACCACAGAAAGTGATTCACGTGCCTACTTAACCGATAATCGCCGAATAATCCCGACGGGCAATTTAGCAGGAATACCATAATGGATGGGAATGTTCGAATGGATTGTTCGAATCAGGGGGGGGGGATGGAAAACGCCGTGCCCGCAAAATTCCTTTGCGGTCTGAGTAATCCTTCCCTCTGAGTAATCCTCCCTTGAGGGCATTGGAACGTGGCGACCGGTTTGAGTCACCGAACGAGGTTGGTTGACAACGATTGATGCTGAGATGCTTCTTTTTCTTCTTGTCCACAGTCGACCATTCCGCCACCACTAAAGGTAGCAGTATCGACAGGATTTGTGATGGTCGACTGCCGAGTAAGTCGTGTCCAGCCGTATATTGTAACTGACATTCCTTTCGAAGCAGTTAGTAACTTTATTCTTCCTCTTGTATGCAACCGACCACCCCACCACCACTGATATATATATATATATATATATATGTACTTTATATATATATATATGTGTACTTTTCATTGATGTATTAAATGAAAGAAATTCCTTAGAAAATATTCTACTCCACTAAACACCTTAAAGAAATGTCAGTTGTGTATAAACTGTTCCCTTGTAGAAAAATCATCTTTCATACTTTTATCACTTCCATGAATTAATATGCCGGAATAACAGAATTCTTAATCTAAATAATATCCTCCAGAATAATAATAAAAACCTCATAAAGAATCATAAAATTCTTAAATACATACCATGAAGACAAACTAACACCAGTATTGGTGATTCGTTGAAAAACTTGGGTAATAAAATCAAATCTTTTATGATCCCATCTTCCTATTCTGTTTCTTCCTCAACAAGCTTGATGAAAATCATTAAAAAAAGCCACCTTTGCCAAGAAAAAATGGAGAATAATCTTAACGGGGGAGATGTTTGCATTGTGGAATTGCTTTAAAAGAAACTGCTGAGGAAGGTGCATCATAATTTTGAGCGCATGCAGGCATTAATAACTCATTTTCTTGCTGTGCGCATCAAACAGCTCCGAGCTGACTTTGTGCAGTCTTCTGACACATAATCGAATCAATCAGTTCCACAGTGATATATCCCTAAGGTTTTATTCACAAGAATTGATTCGATAGTTAGATTTGGCGGAAGGAATAAGATCTGAATATACTTATTGCGTAAAAAGTGTAACAAGCAAGACGTAAATCAAATTTCACAGAGCAACGAAATCTTTGCTTGACTTTTCCACGAGAAAGCTTTAAATTTGCCTGTAATTGGGTTAAAGAGGGAAAGAAATGAAAGGAGACGATGAATTCTGAAAAATGAATATCGTTTTATGACTTTTATGCAATTGATGGACAAATACTGAAGTGCTTGTTTGAGTATATCTTGTGATATGCAAATCAAATATGTTATGCGAGCTTCCTTGAAGATATCGATCGACATACAGGTAGTTATAATTCCAACTGTTTTAGAGTGTGCAGGGTACAACGGTTTGATAGATGGTGTGACCACTGTTTAATTATTTAAACAATTAGTTAACAAAACAATTATTTTACCCCAATTGTAACAAGAATCGATGGAATTGAATTGGATGAAGACCCATATTGGGGTATAATGCAGTGAAAAGGCGGATCACTATGCGAAGTTGGTGACACAGAAAGAGAGTGTTGGTATTACTGCCCCCAAATTAAGTGGTGTTTTAAAAGGGGAATTTAGAGAAGAAATAAAACTGCAATGGTTTGACAGATGGTATCTGCCCAAAAAAGGAAGAGTCCTTTTCGACTTTAATTCTCATCAGGAAATAGAAATAAGAAGATACCATCGACTTTCCATCAAAATAATATCTGGACATGGGAGATTTCCTGCATATTTGGAAGAAGGCAGGAAAATAAATTCATTTGTGGAGAAATGGGTACGGTTTACCACTATTGAATGGAATGTATGGAGATCTAAGTGCTAAGGAAGGACCTGAACATTGTCAATAAGGATTCAAGTACAGTACTGATGGTACCAGATCATCTCAAAACCCTGAAGGATATGATGTGATAGATTTAAAGTTTCATTCCAACTGTTTAAAAGAAATCAGGTTGGTAGAAAGAGAGCCATTCGAAATATATATGATGTTCTTATGATTTACAAATAAATATGTTCTGAGAGCTTCCATGAAGATATCGACAGATATAGGTGGTTAGAATCCCAACTGATTGAGACATGATACCATCCTGGTATCATCTCTCAATCAGTTGGGATTCTAACCACCTGTACCTGTACCCAAACTCTCTGTACTGGAAGTACCAGGTTATCTTAAAACACTGAAAGACATGTTGTCAAAGATTGACAGTCACATTCCAACTAAAGCTTTCTTTAAGATATCGATTGATATTATCGCATTGAAACGAAACATTGCAGAGTCTGCATAGCTGAATGTCTATGACACTGGACTTATAGTCAGGAGATCATGTGTTCGAATCCCTGTAGACTCCTTTATCTTGCATACATCCGACCACTCTGCCACCACTGACGGTAGCAGTATCGGCAGGATTTGTGGTGGTCGACTGTTGAATAAATATTGTCCAGCCTTACATTGACCGAACAGATAAACTAACATTCCTTTCGGGATAGTCAACAGCTGTCTTTCTCCCCATCTGCACGCTCTCAAACAGTTGGAAAGAAGCGATCAATCTTTAACGTCATATCCTTCAGGGTTTTGAGATGACTCCGCACCATCATTACTGAACTTAGATCATTATTTTTAATCTTCAGGTCCTTCCTTCACTCTGAGATCTCCATACATTTCATTAGATAGTGGTAAAATGTACCCACTTCTCCACAAATGCATTTATTCTTCCAAATCTTTGGAAAAATCCCAGTAGACTCCAAAGATTCTAGACCTTTCTTTCATTTACCAGACAAGTGTTCTGAACTCTTATCACTGTCTCCAGAAATGTGTTCTGGAACTTTCCATGCCTGTATAAGAGCTGAAGATCTCTCAGTCACAAGGTTCTTGGCTCAGAGCTGAGCTAATAAATGGCTTTCACTCTTCTTCCCGCGTCTTCTTGAGTTCTATCCACGTGGCAATATACAGGTGGTTATGTTACCAACTGTTTAAGGGATGATGCGAGGATGGTATTTTGTCTCAATCAGTTGGAATTATAACTACATTTATTAATACCTAATTTGTATCTGATACCTAACTACCTGTACCAAAACTTTCTGTACTGATGGTACCGGATCATCTCAAAACCTTGAAGGTTGGGATGTCAAAGATGGACAGTTCCATTCCAATTGTTTTGCATGTGGGGAGAAAGACACTTATTGACTACCCCGAAAGCTATGTTATACTCGTATGATGTACAAATAAAATTAGTTATGTGAGCTTCCTTGAAGATATCGATTGATATACAAGTGGTTATAATTTCAAATGTTTGAGAGTTTACAGACTACAATGGTTTGCCAGATGGTATATGCCCTAAAAGGTCCTTTCAGTTTTATTCCTAATCCGGAAATGAAAATAAGAAGATACCATCCACTTATAATCCAAATAATATCTGGCCATGGGGGATTTCCTGCCTATTTCCACAGATTTGGAAGAAGGCAGGAAAATAAATGCATTTGTGGAGAAATCCATACGGTTTACCTCTATTTAAAGGAATGAAAGTCAATAACATCCACTGGACACGTGATCAATTTCTTCTTGAGGATATCCGCAATCATCATGTTGCTGGCTCGATTCTTGGCGGAATTTAACCACAGATCTGGCGCCCCAACCACACTATAAATCAGAACTTTGCTAAGAATAATTAATATATTTAATTAATAATTAATAATAATAATTATTAATTAAATAATTATTAAGAATAATTAATAATTAATATATATCAGAATAATTAATATATTTCCTCCCAGATTCATCTCTGCCAAAATATCAAACATTTCTTTCATAAGCTCCTGCATTTATTATTTGACTAAATAACCAAAGGAAATCTATATTCAAAGAAATGAAGATTTAAAAAAAAGGGGAAACTTTTCATTTTTGTAATTTATCATTTCTCATACAAATTATAATATTCAAATAATGATATGATCTTAATCAAATAATGATATATCAATATTTAAATAATGATATGATAATATTCGAATAATGATAATTAGCAAAAAATGATACGATAATATTAAAATAATGATAATTAGCAAAAAATGATACGATAATATTAAAATAATGATGATAATTAGCAAAAAATGATACGATAATATTAAAATAATGATGATAATATTCAAATAATGATATTATAATATTCAAATAATGATATGATAATATTCAAATAATGATATAATAATATTCAAATAATGGCATGATAATATTCAAATAATAATTTCACATGATATGTAATAATTTCAATAGAAATGATAATATACAAATATTAATTTCAAATAATATGTAAAAATTTCAAAAGAAATGATAATATACAAATAATTTCAATAGAAATGATAATATACAAATAATTTCAATAGAAACGATAATATACAAATAATTTCAATAGAAATGATAATATACAAATAATTTCAATAGAAATGATAATATACAAATAATAATTTCGAATAATATATACTAATATCAATCGAAATGATTATATAGAAATGATAATTTCAAATGACATGTAGTAATTTCAATAGAAATGAAAATATACAAATAATAATTTCAAATGATATGTTATAATTTCAATAGAAATGATAATTTCAAATGATATGTAATAATTTCAATAGATACGATAATATACAAATGATAATTTCAATAGATACGATAATATACAAATGATAATTTCAAATGATGTATAAAATTTTCAATAGAAATGATGACACACAAATAATAATTTCAAATAATATGTACTAATATCAATCGAAATGATAATATACAAATAATAATTTCAAATGATATGTAATAATTTCAATAGAAATGATAATATACAAATGATAATTTCAAATGATATATAATAATTTTAATAGAAATGATGACATACAAATAATAATTTCAAATAACATGTAATAATTTCAATAGAAATGATAATATACAAATGATAATTGCAAATGATATGTAATAATTTCAATAGAAATAATAATATACAAATGATAATTTTAAATGATGTATAAAATTTTCAATAGAAATGATGACATACAAATAATAATTTCAAATAATATGTACTAATATCAATAGAAATGATGACATACAAATAATAATTTCAAATGATATGTAATAATTTCAATAGAAATGATAATATACAAATAATAATTTCAAATAATATGTAATAATTGCAATAGAAATGATAATATACAAATAATAATTTCAAACGCTATGTACCCCTCAGGGGCTCACCTTCTTTAGGTGAGTACGGGTGTCCCGATCCCGAGGTACCCAGGGATCTTTCATCTCCCCTCCGCCTTCTGCTTTTGACTGTCATTTTTCCTTCCCTCGAGGGTAGGCGAGGGAGCTCTCCATGAGAAGCTGTCGCCGCTCTGTTTGCCTCCTGCTTCTCATGGACAGCAATTACCCCCACGTGTTCGCCGTGCGTGGCGACCCATTAGACGGGCGGTGCACTGTGGTCCCCGGTGTATCAATCGGCCGGTAACTAACAACTTGAGTGGTTAGTCTGCTAGGGATCAAGTGAAAGGGTCATTCTCTGGGGCTTGGCGTTAAGGGTGGTCAACGTTCCTGGAGATGATCCTGAGCGTATAGGTTCCGGCTAGCACTCAGGCAAGTGCCGAGGCTGGGAAATTCCAGAGCCGGTTACTACCTTTCCTTGTTGGGCTCCGTGGTGGGTGGTGCTGTCGGGACCTGAATTACTCTTATCTTGTGTATGGGTAAAGCTAAGAAAACTCCCTTCAGTGGGCGTCAAAGTGAACAAAAAATTTTGCATGAGAGTTTTGATACTTTTTTCATTGTTAAAAGAAAGTCTTCATCTAACGAGACCTTCCATACAGTTTCATCATTTTTAGTAGAAAAAGCCCTGTCTGAAAATCTCGGGGAAGTGCCTTCAATACGGAAACTTCGTTCTGGTGACTTGCTTGTCGAAGTCAGTACAAGAAAGCAAGCCCAGACTAAATTGAAAATAAATACTTTTGATTCCATTCCTGTTACCGTCAGTGCTCATAACACACTTAACTTTTCTAGAGGAGTTATTTCGTGTGGCGAATTGTTTCATACACCAATAGAGGAAATTGCTGAAAAACTTAAAAGTCAAGGAGTAACTAATGTCCGGCGTATTACTATACGAAAAGATGGACAACTTCTAGACACTAAGCATTTAGTGCTCACATTTCATGCCTCCAGAATACCAGATTCTGTAAAAGCTGGTTACATGAAATTGGCTGTCCGGCATTATATTCCGAATCCATTAAGGTGTTTTAAATGCCAACGTTTCGGTCATTCTAAAGCTTCTTGCCGCGGGACTCTTACTTGCGCCCGTTGTGCGGAAGTGGGCCATGATAGTTCTGCTTGTATTGCTGTTGAAAAGTGCAAAAACTGCCAAGGTCCTCATGCTTCCTTTTCTCGTACGTGTCCCTCTTGGATATTTGAAAAGGAAGTCATATCAGAAAAAGTTATGAAGCAAATAACTTATGCAGAAGCAAAGCGAAATGTCAAACCCCGTTCACCGGCACCTGGAATTAGCTATGCAAGCGCGGTGCAGAAAACGGTTCAAGTAAAAAGCACTCAAGTGACCCCTGTTGTCTTACCTTAAATTTCTGTTGCATTTCAAACATCATATATTCCCTCTGAAACTTGCCCTAAATCTGCTGAAGTCTTTCTAAATTTGCTTTCAAATAACGCTGCTAAAAAACTAAGTTAATCTAAATCTAGATCCCCAAATTGTTCTGCTGATCAACTGGACTTTTCTACATTTAAAACTGTTCAAAACAGGAAAAAACTGAAAAAATATTCTAAACTTAATAGAAGTTATTTGTCCAGATGTGTAGAAAAGGCATCAAAATTTCATAAAACTGTACATGGTGCAGTAACATCCAAACTCAATTCAGATAATAAGCGCAGTTGTAAGTTTTGGGAAAACGGGTCCCCAACAAATTTCAAACACTGTTTCAAAAGGGGATAGCCCGTCCTCTAAATCCCCAAAGAATGAAATCCTAGTTAGTGATGAAAATACCTCTCATGTTCCTAATATTCCTAATGATAAAACTGAAGTTTTGGAAATGGGTGAGGAAATGAGTACTTCGAGTGCTCCGGAAGACATTCTTGAATACAACATTAGTGAGGAGTTAGAGGAGACATTTTCAGACGTCAGTGCACCCTCTCCCTCTCCCTCTCCTCCTAAAGCAACAAAACAAAAACTTAAATATATTATTCCAACGAAGTATAAAAATGTTTAATTTTTGCTTGTCTGTTCCTACTATGTTCTCAACTTTTATTATAACAAATTTTTTCGTAATGTTCGAAATATAAAGTTATTTGCAAATTTTAGTCTTTGCATTTTAATCTTCGGAAAAAACCTCTTGTTTTAAATGCTTCTTCATATTTGTCTGTAATTTTATTTGCTTGGATTCTGAAATTTACTTCAGTGTTAATAAAATTTTTTAACTTTTACATTCGTGTCTTACATCAACTGCAGGAACTTCAAAATTCAATTACATTACAACTTCAAGTTTTATATAATACCATATGCTTGGCGCAGTATGGCCAAGTTTGGCTTTTGTGCCATTAAACCTCAATTACCTACCTACCAAACGATATGTACTAATATCAATCGAAATCATAATATACAAATAATAATTTCAAACGATATGTAATAATGTCAATAGAAAAGATGACTTACAAATATTAATTTCAAACGATATGTAATAATTTCATTAGGAATGATAATATACAAATAATAATTTCAAACCAAAATATAAATGTGGAAGTAATTTTTTTCCCTAGACATATTATTTTTACAATAATGTTCAGCATTAGACATTTTATTTTGAAAAAAAAAATGCAGACGATAAAAACTGAAATATCCCAAACAGAACCATTCTTTCACGTCTCGTTTACAAATTCTTTATCGTCGGATACACCCTTCGGCTGGAAACATGTTTAAACACCAAAAGATAGAGTGCTGCTGCCCCCTTTCAAAAAAAAAAAATCACACATCCCCCCACCCCCAGCTATGTATAAAATCGCATCCATTAACTTTGGTATCGTCTGTTTACTCTCCATGTTGCCTGGATGTGTGAGTCGGGTACCTGAAAGCTGCGAGACGCGGGATTTTACCAGTGATGGCGGAGTCAGTCAATGGAATGTTGGAATGGTATGTTGGAGTAAAAGAATCTGGCTGCCGTTTGCTAGGTTAGGATTTGAAACGATTTTCAAGCAATCTATACTAATATTATAAATGTGAAAGTTTGGATGTTATTGACTCCGTCTCGTCAGAACGGCTGAACGGAATGGAATGAAATTGAGCTCAGAGATGGATTAGAGTCAAGAATAGAACATTGGCTACTTTTTATTCCGGTTCATGGAGTGGTTCATTTTTGATTCATCGAAAACTAACTTTCGCTCCAAAAAGCTGAGGCCAAATCCTGCCAAAGAGGAGTCAGGCTCCAGTATTTTTCCCCAATAGTAATCAGGTTAGGTTTAGTATAATTTCGACCGATTATTTCAAACGATTCTGATTATTTTTTTAATGTCTGATGTATTTGAAAGAAATGTTGTTACTGAATCGATCTTTCGGATTCCTTCTGAAGTACTTTTAAATGAAAAGAAAACAGAAAAAAAGGAAACAAAAAATTTCTAATCATCATATCGTTATCCCAACTGGCGTAGAAAAGTAAGATATGTTCGCTACGCCAACAGACGGTGAAAGTTCGAGTGTGATGGTCACGTCAATTTGAGTATAAATATCGAGTTAAATATGTTTAACTGTCGATTATTTTTCATTATAATTTTATGTATTTTATAAATACGTAAATATATAAAATTGGAATAAAATGTCATTCTTTATTGTAAAATAAACGAACATTTAGAAAAGCATTTTGAATAGTAAGTATGCACATATAAATCCTTCATCGCAGACATCTCTCTCGCTAGTAACATCGGAAGTTAAGAAACAGAAACGGGATGCAAATGGAAGTCGGGAACCAAGAGATCTTCTTTTCGAATGTAAATTGCCTGTTCACTCCACTCCGCCTCGTCTCATCAGTTCGGTTCTCTCAGATTCTCTTTCCCAAGAAAGGAAAAAACCCCATTTCGTGAGGACTCTGTGAAAATGCCCGCTACAAAATCAGACTTCATTTTATTTCGAAATAAATGAAAATTTGGTATGAGGAAGAAAAAGTAAACAAAGCGGAGAAATTCAAAGCCTCGGTGAAAGTTAAAAAATGGCAAAAAATAAATAACTATTTGTTTTTAAATGACATGATTTATTTTTTGAGATCTGATAAACAGCGGTATTTCCATATAAATTAATAGTAAGAATTTGATTTGTCTTTATTAGAAAATAGTCCGATATTGCGCGAAAAATTCATGAGTATTATGTTCTAAAATTTTTCACGAAATTCTGCGATACTGAAAAATAATTTTTTACTTTAAAATTGAGAGAATGAAACTATTTGAATGACACTGAGAGTAGCTTAAACTTTGAAATTTTAATTCGCTCAATGTATTGAAAAGTATTATTTTTCGTAGTTCCGATTTTCTTCTTTCCAAAACAGTTTATCTTTTCTAGTGAAATGAAGGCCCGACCCATCATCCAGGATAGCATATATATATATTTTTTTTTGGCTAAAATGTGCCTTTCACTTCCATTCTCCCAAAACTTTTTTGTGCATAAAAATTCACCACCGTTGGCATGATATCTCATAAACAAATAGAGGTATTTACATAAACATATCAGTGCGTATTTTGAATAGTGCGGGCAATGACAGGAAGGAAGAGTTTTATTTTTAGTTAGTAAAAGTTCAATTTTTATAAGCATTCTCCACTGTTAACATGATATCTCAAAAACTAATACAGTTGATTGCATAAACATATCAACGCGAATAATAAAGGGCAATGAAATGAACCCAAAGTTTGATTGTTGGTGAAATACTTTTTTTCATTTATAAATGCTTTAAGTAAAGTTAAGTTGTGAATTAAGGAAAAAAAAAATACACAAGTACGCATATTTTAACCCATCACTTCTTTGCATCTCAAGATTTTTGTTACATTTTGATTCATTTCATTCATCCTTCTATTCTATCACTTGCGTGCAACGAAAAATAGGATTGTTGCATTACAAATTTTAAATAGCATGTGAACCGTTTTGGCTCAATTTCATTAAAATTTACTACACATTTTAGTATTTCTCAAAATATATTACATTTTCAAAAAATTTCGTTGTATTTATATTAATTTGTATCATAATCAACAAAACATCTAAAAACCACAGTTCTGAATACTTTAAAAAAATCCAATTTTTCAAAAATATTCCTTTGAAACTTAAATCGGAAGCCTTAAACAATAGAAACAGAAATAAACAAGAAATGACAAAATTTTCCCAACAACTGAAGAAGTAGAATTGTTTGAAACACATTTTTCAGACTGCTATTATTATAATTACATCACAGCCAACTAAACACAGATTTCTCACGAAGGGCTTTAAAAAATGGTCTGCTCCACAAGTCCGCTCACGTCAGTGGAAATGGATTAGATCCCACTCAGCGCCCTCTGCTGATATCAAATAATAATAATACGCCAAACTTTTTCCTCCAAATAGAAACAGAACCACGACTTAATGCGTGTGGACAGCGGCCGACAGTTCCGAGCGAGATGTTTCTCGGCAAAGAATGAGCGGAATCTCTCGTCCGAGAATGGAGGGGAAAGAAATCGCATTGGATAACAGATTCTTGTATAGATTTTTTTACTACATTGAGGAGTAAATATGAATCGAATTGACTGAGGAAAGTTATTTTTGCTTATATCTCTGTCTGCTTGTTTTTCATTATTAGCTATTGAATGCCGGGGTAGACTGGTTGGTAGGGCGTTGGATTGTCTCAATAAGGTTTCGAGTTCGAATCTTTCAGTAGAAGATTTTCCATGTATGTTGGTTACTGACGCACAAATAAATCTTTCGTGTCCACAAAGTCCTTCATGTCATACCTCTCGGGATAATTGTTCAGAGGAGATTGTTCTCTAATTAATCTCTAAATTCCCAAATCCACTAGTCGAAGATCCCCTTGTGTATTTATGTCTGACGCAAGTATTAATCTGTCGTGGCCACAAAGTCCTCCATGTCGAGAGTCATACCTCTGGGAGTACTGGCTCAGAGGGGGTCATTCTCTGATTCGGATCTAAATTCTCTCTATCAGTTCAAATGGCATAACTCTGTAATGTGAGAAAACTGCATTCTGTTTCCAATAAGAAAAGTAAAAGAGACCTAGTTGGTAGGGTGTTGGATTTGTCTTCCTTTAGTTACGATTTCCAATCCGCCGGCTGAAGATTCCTAGTGTGTGGTGGTGACTATGGCCTGCATAAATATGTCGTGTCCATACAGTCCTCCATGTTGAGAGTCATACCACTCGGGATACAGGTTCAAAGGTCATTGTGAGTTCATTCATGCCTGAATGATGATCCTTGGTAGAGTGAATGAAAATGCAGGAACGAATGTCCACCCCATAAAAAGGGTTATGTCGCATATGTGGTGAAGAATCTTGGGCCTAAATTTCATACATTAAATTTTTCCAGTGATTCATAATTGGTCGCCAAATCCGCAATGAAACGTTAGCCAAGCAAAATGTAATAAATCTCACGTATGTCCACAAAGTCCTCCATGTCGAGCGTCATGCTACTGGGTTACTGGTTCAGAGAGGATCGTATTCTGATTCATCTCCAAATTCTCGAATCCGCCAGCGGGATATTCCACTTGCGTGATTATGTCTGACGCAGATATAAAAAGATAAAAGTCTGAAATACAAGAAATAACAATAAAAAGTAGTAACAGTACTAAAAATATTCCCCAATGTGGTCGATAACCTTGTTTTTAGCGTAGTGGGATAACTTAAAAATTTGTATATATATATATATATATCACTTGCTTAATTAAAGATTAAACCCTTTCATTCGAATAAGCCCCCTTTGCGCCACGTGTTCGAGTCAGAAATGATCCGAGAGAAATCCCCTCCTAATCACTTTTTCTTCCATAATCTCCGATTCCATCCTCAGTCACACAACATCTTTCCAAGAGCTGCAGAGGATTAGAGCTGCCAATCGAGGACTAACGACTCGTGGAGGATCCGTTCGAGGACCACGGAGGCTCCAGGATTAGACGGCTACCTAAGAAGTCTCTCATTCTGGGGGCAGAAGGTTGGAGAATCAAAAAAATTATCAGCTTGCTCGCTTTATCTGTATAAATAAAAATAAATGTTGTCTGCATATTAAAATTATAATATGCATAAAATTATCAAATATATAAAAATATTCTTTGTAATTTCCTGCTTATGTATATAATAGAAAATCCTTATCTACATAAATACAAAACGTAGAAATAAAAATCCCTTGTCAGTATATATAAATATTATCTATTTATACAGACAAGGCTTACTAAACAAATAAACTTATCTATATAAAACTTCGACAACATACTGCTTTACAGGAAGGTTAGAGGCACATTAAAATTATCTAATATATAAAAGTATTTTTGAATCTATTGACCGCATCTATTCATTGTAGATTCACCACTAAATAACTCGTTACTGGCTTATGAAGATAGCAACGCAATACTCTCCCATCAGTGAGTCTTTGAGGGATGAACGATTTTATAACGCCAATCGTGATGGCGAGCGAAGAAATTGTTCATTGTCCAAGTCACCAATGAGACAAGTTGTATTGTGAAGTCATGCCAATGGTGAGATAGGATTTCGCCAAGGATCGAACTCTCAATCTTACGATTTGCAGCCACGTAACACATCCGCTAGACAAAGGGGATATCCCATGTTTAGTGGCTGTTTCTGGCTTATTGAGATACCACTATAAGGGATTAGACACACCGATACAACCAGAAGATATGCTTCAACAGACTATGCATATCCTTACTGATAAAGATTTGTAATGGAAGCTTTATAAGACAAACAACATCCTCAAGAATGAGTGATCACTTTTTTCTTCTGTTCATGTCATCTGGCTACGAACTATAAGATCACTAGTTCGGGCCTAGCTATCGCCATTAGCAACACTGATGACCTAGGATGGCGAAATAAAAAAAATTATCGCCTTTATTTATTTATTGTTTCGGTAGATGACGCCACAACAGTTGCAAGAAAGTTGCGTATTTATATTTATTGTATTCACCAGTGTTGCTATTTGGGAAAAGTTAGGATCGAACTGGGGACCTCATATTCCATAGCAAGATAACATGACCACAAGAATCTCAATCTTGAGGATATTCTGGTCATATCTTGATAAGGCAGATGACTTCGACTGGACACAAACCATTGTTTTTGTCCATCGAGTTCTGTTCCGAGCACAGTTCACCTTCTACAATGGTGACTTCGAACAATGACCTTCAACCTTCATGGCAACATCTACCTGCAACCAAAGTCGTCAGTCTCGACGCAACAATTCACGCACGCTCGCCATAACGCTTGGCATGACTAAAAAGTTCTCCGCTCGCCAAACAAAGATGGATACGGCGCATTAGACATAACAACCACTCACTCAACAAACCCATTCATCACCAATCAACAACAACGCATATCGTTCGTCAGCTCACTTACGACTCACTGGAGGGCGATAATAAGCCAGATAGCACCTACGGGACCAAAGCGATTGCTATTGTCCAGTGGCTACGTGACAAAGCTACAGACCGAAAGGTCCCAAGGACATTTCACCTTCTACAATGTTATCTGGTTTTTAAAGCTTCCAATAAATATTGATGGCGAAAGCACGCATTTTATATTTTAATTGCTGCAAAAATGTTGTGAAGTAACATATCCTCTAAACAAAAGTGATTACCAATGTGTATTGGTTATTACTGGCTTATTAAGATATCACCATAATACTCCCCCATCAGTTAGTGTGTGAAGAGACGAACGATTTAAGAGCACCAAGCGTTATGGCGAGCGAATAACTTGTTTTGATAGCGCCAATCGTTATAGCAACCGAAGACAGTATTTCATTGTCCGAGGTCACCAATGTGGTGGAATCATGCCAATAAGGATATAAGAATCCGCCAAGGATTGAAATCGATACCTGACGAATGAACCCATCCGCTAGACAAAAATGATCACCCATGTTTAGTAACTATTACTGACTTATTAAGATAGCACCCTAAGGGATTAGAAACCAGAGAATAAGCTTCAAAATACAATGCCTATCCTTACTGATAAAGATTGATAACGAAAGCACGCATTTTATACTTTAATAGTTGCAAAAATGCGGAAATCTTCCGAGGTAGAGGATCAATCCTTATCCTGGAAGGATATGAAGAGCAAAGGACAAGTCAGGAGAGCGGAGGAGGTTGATGGGGATGAATGGGTCTTCTTTCGAAAAAAGAGGGGCCATTAGCGGGACAATTTGTCACGCGTTCCATCAATTAGGTCCCATGAAGTTAATTTCTCAAAGGGACACTGGGTTGCGGAGGTTTTTTTGCTTCTTCTGATTTTGCATATTTAGGAAAGGTGTGTTTTTTTTTCACCCTAAGTGATCATTTTATAGCACCCCTTGAAAAAGTGTACTGAACTGAAGTGCTTTTTAATTAGCTGATTAAAATTATCTCACTTGAAGCAAGTCGATGGTGTTTTAATATTAAGTGGCCAGCTTTGTTTAAATTAAGTTACTGACGTAGAGGGTTTTTTTTTTTTTCAATATTTAATTGCGATATGGGATTATATTTTTCATTGTCTGAACGAATTGTCCATACTAATTTGGAAAAATTTTCTTAAAGAATGAATATTGTATCGTGTTATTTATAGCTAAACTTTTAATGAGTGATTATAATTGTTTAGCTGAGGAAAAAATGGTAACGTGTGAAAATGTAAAATATATAGTTTGGCGATCATAAACGTTATTTGTAACCATTGTCTGCAGTTGATTATTCGCTTCTTCCGCTTTACTGTAATTAAAAATTTATATTTATATCTATATATATATATATATATATACAGAGACAGACAGACAGACAGATAGATAGATAGATAGATATGCTTACATACACACACACATATACATGTATGGTTATACACACACACACACACACACA
>JAPMOQ010054685.1:0-16142 GCA_026543055.1 Argiope trifasciata
ACCGGATTCTTTATTCATTGTTTCAATCATACTAACATTTATATTTATTCTTGTTCGAATCCGAAATAGTTTTGGTTCAGTTTCCATAATTAGTTTCGTTTTCTCTTATATTTCTAATTTATATGATTCATCAGTATTTTGGGGGTAACTGCATTCGCACACACTAAATACTATGATTGCCTTTTAAATTTTAAATTTAAATTTTAGTCTTGTTCGAATCCGAAATAGTTTTTGGTTCAGTTTCCGTAATTAGTTTCGTTTTCTCTTATATTGCTAATTTCTTCAATATAGAACATTCATAACAAACGCAGTCAAAATTTTTTGCAAAAATAGAGCTTAAAGTAAAGTGCATCACACAGTTTTGAAAGTGAACTCAGCAGTAGCACGATTCCGCAAGACAATTGAAAACTTTTGCCTGTCTACAGTTTTCCAATCTTCTCGATGTAACTAATTTAACATGCATCACTGTTAACAATAAATGTTTATACATTAATAGAAGATATAAATCTTAGTAAAAGACATTACAAATTGATAACAATACTTATTTTCTCATAACTAATCAAAATAATGTAATAATCTCAAGCATCAAAATAATGTAAACATTTTGTATAATTGAAAAAATTATATAATCGGGTCTTGGAAAAACGTCATTATTTTATAAGCAAACTTTTGAAGCATGCATATCGTGATAAATATAATGTATATTATATCTTAACATATATTCTTTGTTGTTTGATTGCATTTTATAAAAGAATAGCTCTATTTCTTTTGCATTTTATAAAAGGTTAGCTCTATTTCTTTTGCATTTTATAAAAGGATAGCTTATAGCTCTATTTCTGCTATAAGTATTCGCTCTTAAGGCCTTAGATCTATGCTATCCTGGTGGCACAGTTACGGTTACAGGATCAGTGCGTTTGAGGCTCGAAAACTAATTGCACCAGTCATCGCCTTGCATATGGAACCTGGTATATGTTAAAACTGATATCTACGGGTACATGTCCTATTGCTAATATATCTATATTAGCAGTAGGATACTCAGAGAGAGTATCCATAATATGTTAGAAAGCAACTTAATTTGTTGCTCAAATATTTTCCAAATAGCCCTCATATTCTATCAGAGCAAATTATTTTGATTTCACATAATTATTTTCATTAAAATTTGAATAGTAAATAAGTTCCATAATTTAGAATATTCCTGAAGAGTATTCAATACGATTTTGGAAATAATAATACAATTAAAATAACTAATCATTTATTTTCTTCTGAAATATTTACCGAAGGTCAAATCTGAGCTGAATAGTTGATGATGATTTTCTTGGTTTAATATTTAGCTCATTCGGAAAAAAGAAAGTACAATAAAGCACATTGCAGAAAGTATCAACATATAATGTAATGCATAAAATGTAATGCAAATAAAAATAAATGTAAACAAGTTTCACAGTGAATTAAAACATTTGAATATTGCAGTATAACATTTCATATTATTGTCATGAAAGGAATTGTATATACGCATGTGCTGAGATAGGAAAATAAAATAGTTTTTCTCTAAAATAAGAAACATTCACTGTATCCTTCTAACTTACATATCCCTATTAAATATATTTATGTAATTAAGTTAAGAGAAACTTTTAAACTTGTAGGTATAAAATTTCTGTAATCAAGAAAATAAAATTGGAATTCTGAAGGCACCAGAATTGACAAACTCTCCGCATAAATATAATATTTTGATAAAAATTCAACTTGCTTGACAGAGCAAATAAAATAGCGAGGGTAGCTTAAAGATCAAATGAAGAAATTTCTTTTCGTGACGAACTATTGAAAAAATATATATTGGACATATAACAATAAAATTCTATCTTGTATTCATAATCTGAGTTATTTAACAGAATTTCATTCTTAGTAATGTCGAAATAACTATTTGATTAAAACAGAGAAAATTTTTAATAGAAATTCATAGAATTGTTTAAATTACCCAAGAGCCAGTCCTGCTTCTTTCTATAATCTAAACAATTCATTAAAGGGAATCAGTGCCACATTTTACATAATATGAAAGAAACATATTTGGGAAATTATTATCTCAGAATTTTTTGTAAGAAATGATGCCTATAAAATAACATTTTTATTTTACTAAAGTAAATTTTTATAAATAAAAATATGGAGTTGGAAAAAAAAGGGAAAATCGAAAAAAGGGGAAATAGAAAAAATACTATCAAGTGCGAAAAAAAAAATCACAAACAAAAAACCACACTTTCTTTTAAATTTTAAAACTTTTGAGGGAAATGCTTTTTAACTAAACTATTAAAATGGGAAGTGCAATTATTGTTGTTCTTTTAAAAGGCTTTATTCTTCTAAGCTACAAAAAAAATGTAAGAAGAAAGCAAAGGGGAAGAATTTGTGGTTAATGTCAAGATGACGACAGCAGGTTCTTTTTTATTTGTACCACCACTAAAACATCAACACTTTACTCAAACACCAGCACTCTGTAGATATTCTTAATTTAGAATCCATTTCTGGTTAGATACAACTTCTGAGATCGATATAGTTTCAATCAGGATAAGTGCTCTATTTTAAGAAAGTTGTTGTCGGACACATTTACTATCGTATATTTAATTTTCTTTCTTTTAAATAATTGCTCTGTTTAACTAATTGTTAAAATCTTGACTTATATATATTTTTAAGATTTGAATGTATCCATTTTAATATAGAGGGTGATTGAATTTAAACTAGTGATCTTAGACAATCCTAACCCCATTTCTTATGACTGTACCTGAAAGAAGTTTCATATAATTATCACTTAGATTATGAGTTCCGGGTTTTCTTCAGAAAAAAATAGCTGAGATTTCCCCCACTTGATGATACTGTGCTGTTTAAAACCATATAATAATGAATCGCTGATTTAATTTATCTCTAAAGGTGATGTACAGTTCTAAGAGATCTAAAGTGAACATGAACTGACTAAATATAATGGCCTGTTCAAATGCATATCAGAATGCAAGCTTTACAAAGTAGAGGGCTGCTAAAGTATTCTTGCTGCAAGCAAGAATACTTTAGCAGCCCTCTATGTTTACAGGTAGAGGAAAATCTGAATTAAAGTACCCAAGTCTACAAATACAATTAAAGAGCGTAAATATAAAGAGTCCTAATGTATGGACGTTGGAATAGGAACAAGAAGTAGTAATTGTGAAATCGAGATTGATGCAGCTGAAAATTCTGCAAGCTCTTCAAATGCTACTATGAGTAGCCATTGAATAACAAGAGCTGTGGACATTGTCTGAGCTTAACATTGTATATGATTTTACCTAAAATTCTGAAGTTGCACTCTTTCAAGATGCTGGGCATGCAACAACTGAAACAGGAAAGAATTCTTCACTTTTGATTTTTCTTCGAGTCATTCAGCGATGATACCAAGTGTATGAGTAATGGCTATTTGTTAAATTAATGGGTACTCTAATTTGGAGATATCATGAAAAAATATATATACTGAGTTTGAACTATCTTGACTTTTACTCAGTTTGACGTTCCAAGCATGCTATTTTGACCACAAACAAAAAAGTAAACACATTTTTCACATCCACGGTTGATAGTCAATAAAGGCTGCTGTTAGCGAAACTGAAATTCAACCACTAGAATTCATTGTAGAGGAATTCATTGTATGAAACGGGGAATTTTCTTAATTTAAAAAATTGTTTCAGTTGCAGAAACAAAGAAAGTGTTTTCAAACAAGTCCTTTTCAGAAAATTCGCCAGTGTATCCGAACTAAGCTATTAAGAGAAAGGAGGAACTGTGAAACCAGCAATCGATCTGAAAGAATAAAGCCGTCAAACGAGCTCATAAATAAAAGACAACTGAATACTGAATTGAATAAAGAGCTTAACTCATGAATAAAATAACAATTATCAAGGAAAGAAGAGAGGAATTAACTTGAAAGCAAAAGTAAAAATATCAAGGGAAGTTGTAAAATATAAATCTTTGTAATTGTAATGAAACTGAAAGAATACAAATCAAAATAAATCAGGGTTTGAAGCAATGAAATATGGTGCGTAGTTGGCAAAAGGGAGAGCAGAAAATGATTATGATAATCAATGAAAAAATTACTAAAACAGCCAGTAGTACAAAAAAATCGATATTTACTATAGTTGACACGATTTTCGATAAGGATTTCCGGATTTATTAATATAAATTACTTTAAAAATCAACAAATTGAAACAAATCTATGAAGTCTTTTTTTTAAATGTATTATAATGAATGTATTTATGTGATAAAAGAAAATATGAAATATTTGTCCTTTTTTACAAAGGAATTGCTTGCACTTCACATTTTTAAATGTTTCATGCATCTATAAATGAGTAGATTGGAGTAAAACCTTTTCTTTTTTATATTTGAGATGATACATCATCTTAAATTGATTTATAATATACTATACAATATTTGAGGTGGAATAAAATAACGTCAAAATAAATGAATGAATTAGATAAATCTGTTACATAATTGAGATTCTTAGAATGAACTGTGTTCCAGTTGAAATCAAGTTGGTTTGTCGCTAAAGTTTGGTGAGATAAATGTTATAATTATATGATAACAACTAAATAATTAAAAGATAAGTCTTGAAAGAGATCTTGTGATCTTCTAAAAACGATGTTATTATAAATAAAAGATATTATCTTTGGAGTTAAACATATTAACTATTTCTTCTTAGTAAATACAAGTATTACTGAAAGCATTTTCTCTCAATGTAGTTCAAAATAAAATATTTGACTATTTACATTTGTTCATGAAATAATAAACTTTCATACATAGTACATAGAGAAACAAAATATCACCATGGACTACAAAAAAAATAGCTATAAGCTAAGAGAGCAAATTTCTTTGAAAAAATGTGGATAGTTATAAATATCTAAATGAAAGACTAACTTATTTGTAGAATAATTATTTCATCAGCATATCAGCTTTAACATTTTGAAAAATTAAGAAAACACATTTTTTTCATTAAAAAGGCAAACATTTTATATGTGAAAATGTATAAAAAGAATATTTTAATGCAAATGTTATCATTTCTTTCTTGTATTTTATTTACTTTGATTATACTTCTCTATTCAGTAAGAAATGTATAATTGTAATAATATTATGATGTTTCAATTTATCTTTCATACACGTTGTATCTTTCACCAAATTGAAAAACCGTTCTATTCCATGCATTATATCACTTGCAGTATGTTAACATGCCTGTGCATTTCATGTAACAAAGCATGTAACTTAACATAGAAATTATGCTTCTATCTACTTTCTTTGATGCTTACATAATTTTATCTTTCTTTCTTTGAAGTCTTTAAATTTACTCCAAATCAATATTTGTTGTTCTAAATCACAAGCGCTGTCCCAAAATAGTCACAGTGTTGCTTAAAACGTCATTCCAAATCAATATTTGATGAAAGATTTGATAAACATGATGCCATACCAATTCATCCATCAAAACTATTATGCACTGGAATGTAAATATAAATTTGTATATATATATATATATATATATATATAAATTAAATTTAATTAATAATAATTTTATTTCATATTTTGATATCTAAAAATATCTGTTGTAAGTATAGTGTCTATATCAACTTAAACATTATTACGTTATATTACACATTGATTACTTGTCATCGATATTTTGTTAATGAAATTTAATAATTAATAAACTTTGAAGATACTATTGTTAAGTAACTTATTTTATTCAAAAAAAAATAAACTCCTTATTTTTATTTTTAAAAAGCCTTAACATCCAAGTGTAGTTTTATTTATATTTGTCAACCTAAAGAAGAAAGAGCACTTCTGGATAAAAAGTATTTTAAATGAATGAGTTTGAGAAAGTAAATTCTAATTTATTTTTATAACGACAGTACCATCATTTTACACAAAACGATTCATTATTCATTTCTGAAAGTAAAGCTTCGTATTGTAAATACGAAATGCATGCGTTTACATTTATGTTGTTTCGTTTCTGAAAATCTCTTAAATAATTATTTATTACAAATTAATTTATAAAAAATTGCGAAGCGAAATACAGGACATAAGTATTTTCTGCTGAAAAGTGGACGTTTATCAAATCATTCACAAATTTTAGTTACATATTTTTGACAAAATATACCTACATTCTATTATGTTTTGAGATTTATTAAAGTAGTTAAACTTTTTTTTTCTTACAGCTGCATATATTCTTAAATGGAAGGATAAAATGCATCATTGAAGCAAATGATTCTCTTTGCCCTGGATAGGAGTTGAATATATATTAAGTAATGGCGTTTAGGTGACGTTAAATGTTAGTGCTGTTGAGTTGATGGATTCGAGGACTTGAGTAAAGGATGTTTAGAGTATCAGACAACAATCCCAAATTTGTAAGCTTGATTAACTGTTCCAGACATACTTAGCATATCGAGCAGTCTCTAGATGCAAATACTCATTGATGGTAGATTAAGTTGTTTAATATTGAATAAGTGCGTAAGATATCATACAAAAATATAATTTCTTTTTGATAAAATCATTTTACTGAAGATTAGAGGATATTGATTAACTCAAACATATAATTTTCTCCTATTCTCATTTGCAAAGTATACAGATAAAAAAATATTGTAATACTAAAATATGTATATATATCTATTTGAACTGTATATTTTGCCGAATTTTAGCATTTGTGACCTTCCTGGATAATCCAGAAAACTCATTTTTAGGATTTTGGGATTATGTTTCTTTGTAAATATGATAACGCAGAAAAGTGTTTAAGCTAAAAAAGTAAAGTGTGTTCTATTCTCTTAATATCAATTCGTAGGCTTCTGACAAATTTTTAAAGAAAATTGTGTTATGGAAGTTTATCCGTTCTTCTATTCGGGTAAAAAAGAACTGAGAAAATAACTCACTTTATCTCAGTAAGTAAAACAAAGATATAGATAAATAAAGTATAAAGATTCGGCATCTAAAAGGCAGATTTTAATCAAGTTTTGATCCATACATGCCCAAGGGATAACTGCCTTAGGTCTGTACATGAAACCATCTGCATTCATGGAAATAATAAATTTAATTGATTAATTTATATTTGATTGAAATATATGGAATTTTGATTGCAATATTTTGCCTCAAATGTCAAAATTTAGGTTTAGTCGGTCAAAAAAAAAAGTTTCGATTTTTTCTGTACTTGCGTATTAACTACAAGTCAGAGATTTCAATCGTTAGATTCATATCAAAGATCAGTCTCTCGTAACTGAAGCCATAGATACTTAAATGTCTGCTTCCTTTATTATACTACAAAATACACTGTCATGAGGGGAAAATAAAACTGAGCAATTACGGCTTTATCCAAGTAACAAAATTTTATGAGATGACTTTAATAATATATTTATTAAAAAAATATGTGAGAAAGTTTCATTTAGGTCATGACTTCTGGTTTTAGATTCAGACAATAAATATAAATGAAATATATTTTTAATTATTGGAAATTAAAAATTAAATTAAATTTCATTTAGTATAGCTTAGTTTTATATAATGTTCCGCTTTAAAGCAACAATGGGGCTGTTTTGGAACATCCCTTATAATTTTGAAATGTGATCAGATGACAAGAATTGTTTGCACCTCTTTCAAACTTCCACATCACACCGGCGTAAGGGTACTTCACCCCTAAGTTTTTAATGTGAACCGAACCCACATACAGGACAGTTCTTTGGTTTAATCGGGTCTCGAACATGAATCTTAATACCAGACAATTATATTAAATTCAAATAACTGCATGAAAGAGCCCAGGTATAAACATATTTGTTCCAGTATTATAAAACTCTATGAGCATGGAATAACTATCAATAAGATGAAAATCCACATCAATTATTGTTTACCTGAAAATTTTGTATATCTGAAAATATAACTTACAGTTCGTTTCAATTCATACGAAAAATAAATATTGAGCAGTTCATTAAAAAAAAATAAAGAAACAGATTTTATAATACCTCCATCCTTCCTGTTCAGTTTTCACAGCAGAGATGACGTCTATTTGCATTAGAAAAAAATATTCAATAGTCCTCAAAAGAAGATATATAATTTACACCGACTCATTCAGTGTTTTACAGTCTCTTGAAATCATTCCATATTCATTCTAGAAATCATCCATCTGTTTCTAAAATTTAAAATTTTTTCTATAGACTTCCCTCCCTTGGATTTGCATTTTTGCTCTTTTGGGAGTCTTGCCATGCAGGTATTGTAAGCAACGAGAGGGAGAACAGTGCCATCGAAACAGTTATAAACAAATATTAATATCTCTGTCAGTTATTTGAATAGACACATAACTTTTCTCTATCTTTCAAGAGGGTAGATGCAGTGAAATCTGTTAATTGAAAACAAACTCCATAGTGTCCAACTTCGTGTTGAATTTTCGCCATGTCTTCCAAATATAAAACCAGGCACAATCTTAACCAGTTTGCACATAAGTCATACTAGATTCACCCATCACATAATTAATTTTTGTAAAAGAAACACTAATGTGCTGCTAATGAATTGCATCGTGACTGTTTACCATATTCTCATTTAATGTTCAAATTTTACTAATCTATACCATTTAATTTGGTGATTTATAAAATTTTAACAACATATTTTCTTATTTGCTTGATATTAGTATGCCACCACATACTAATATTTTTTTTAATAAATAAGTTTTTTATCCCTATATTTAAGTATTTTTAATGTTTTCAAAAGGTTTTTACATTGTATTTTACAGCTGAAATTATATATTTTAATCCTAAAACAAATACAGATTGGTGCAGCAACACCAAGGCACTTGTGCCGATAAAATCCAAAAACTCCAAACTCTTATCTCTGAATCCTTAGTCTCAGCGTTGTTGAACTTGGTTCTTTTGCTTAAAAAAGCTAAAAGCCTTTAACTCTTTTACAAATCATACAAGCATTTAATACTTCACAAAAACACGTTATGTTCAACAAAGTACAACAAATTATGCTGAAGTTTTTAATATTAAATGCTATAAACTGATCTTATTTTTAGTCCTTCTCTGCAAACTTTATTGTGGAAAAATAAGCAATATCTATGTTTGTAGTCGTCAATTCGAAAGTAATTACCCGTAAAACCCATTAATGAAAGTAACATTAGTGCTTAGTCAAAATCATGTCTACTAAGTTTCATCCAATATTTTGATAACATCTGTGAAAATTAACAAATAATTTCAAAAATAGCCAATGCAATCTTAAACAGAAATGTGTCATTATTTTATCCTTTTTGATACTTCATAAAACTCATTTTCATATAAATGGATTTATCGCATTTTAAAGATTGGAATAATAATTGCTTTAATCATTCATGAATTTGTTGAACAACAAAGGGCTATGCATATCCAGTTAACCGCCAGAACAACAACAGCAACAAAACTCATTTCACATGCTTAATCTTAATATTCAACAGTTTCTCAAGAACAACTTTAATTTCATTAATTGTACAGAAAACTTCTTTTATTTATGATTATTTTTCAACATAATGGTGAACCAGATTTATGTCGCTCTCGTATAAAACTTGACAGACAGTATTGTAAGATATTAACTATCATTTCTTTAAAATACATCATTAAACGGAAAGCTTTGATATCCTTGTCCGATTCTTAGTTCTTAGAAGAAACGCGTCTATTTTAACTGAAGTTCTTGCTTAGTGTGAAAGAAATATGAGACTCGAAAAGGAAAAAAACCCTTTGGAGAAATGTTTTGATGTTACAACAGCATCCGTATTACAACATCATAACAATTATCCGCATTGTTTCCTTACAAGAAAATTATGAAAACGCTTTCAGACAAACGTTGCTCATTAAATAACGTTAAAACACATTCTATATCACTGGATGTAAAATACTTCGAACAAAGCATCAGAATTCTAGTACACCTGAAATAAAAATAATTGAATTTTTATGATAATTATTTTTTCTTTTGTTTATAAAATCATTTTGTTGTCTACTAATGTTTTTTAAAATCTACATTAGTTTGAAATAAACCTCATATGAATCAGTTTCCAGTGCATATTGTATTGTGGAGCCACTGTAATTTCACTATGGAAATCTGGAAATTCCCTGTAAGATTTCTATATTCTCTTGATGTGCTATAGAAAGACAAGATCGATTGATTAGAAACAAAGAAAGAAAACTGCATAAAAACGTCCAAAAGGAGACTAAATTGTTCACTGATTATATGTTCTAAATATTTGGAAAGCTTTAAAGCACTTTCCAGAACTTTAGTTCAGATCCAAAAGTTAGTCTTCGAAAGTGATTAAAATATCTAATTCCATCTTACATTCCTATTTATACACAATATTATGCACCATTTACCTACTTCAATAAGTCAAGCCATAAACGAAAAACATAAAACAGAGGAATTTATGGTTTCTATTATCTAACTATCTTATTAAATACTAATTACATTAATTAATTAATTAAAACCTAGAACCCTGATAATCAATTTATGAACTAATGCTGTTTTAGAAATCATGTCCATGAGTCTCCATTTTTGCTAATTAAATACAAGTATAAGTTAGTGTTCCATGACATTTCTCCAGGTTACGATCTTACAGCTCCATACAATGTAGCTAAACACACATTTGCCTTAGTTATAGTACGTATGCTCAGTAGTTATTTTTGATTATCAGAAGATGTCAGACATAAATTCGGTAATAACCATGAATTTCGGACTTGGTTAGATATGTAACAACAAGTTTATTTGTGCCCTTATTATGTAAACTAAAAATTTGTAAATAAATTCAATAAAAGGATTTTTTTCCTTTGAATAAATTAGAAGCACTATTTTGCAAAAAAATCTATTCGAATAAATTATCTATTAGGAGAAAACGATTACCTGCAGTTGACATTCATAAAATATAATTCAATACCCTTGCAATTTTAGAAAGCTCAAAGGCAAGAAGCCTTTCTTTCAGCAAAAAAAAAAGGCAAAACAAACATTCTGTTAAAGAAAATGCCTAATTTTTATCATTTCAGCAATATTTTATGTAAAGATGTTTGAGTAGAGTGAAGAAAAAATATAACATTTGAGTCCAAAGAATACAAACAAATGCAATTACTCTAGAAGTAAAAGTACAATTAATTAATTTTAAAATGTTTGAAAAGATAAGTAATTAGTTCAAGATAGAGAAATCCAAATGAGCCTTAACATTCGAATAGTAAGAAATGACTAAGAAAAAAGTTGAAAACAGTTTTTTTACAGAATGCACTTGAAGTACAAACACTTTTTGAAAATGTATGTCATTTAACGACGGAAATGGAGGATACCATTTGAAAAGTAATATTGGAAAAAAAAGTAAGGGAAATTTATTAACATTAAACCATTCATGATAATTTTTACTAGAATATTGCATATGGTGGAATTATATTTAAATTAAAAATAAAATTAATTTGGAATTTTTTTTGACTTAATACTATTTTTGCTAAATTAATTGTATTGTTTATAAATCATAATAAGGTGATTTTAAGCTGATCTGATATAAAATTATGTTAAAGACCCTTGATCGATTTAGGTATTTGAATTTTAAAGAATACCTTTGAAAAATAATAAGCAATAAACATGCCCTTGGAAATACTATATTTGAAATACAGGCATAGAAACTTATATTTGAAATACGAACTGGTTTCCGAACATGCTTGAGAACGCTTTACTTGTATCAAAGGCGTGCCATTTATTGAGTAAATATTTTATAGATTACAAAAAATTAAATTTGCATTAAGATAAAATAACTTATTATTATAATAACTGATATAATAATAATACTGATGATTTTCTGCGAATTATTTGCATGGCTTATCTTTATATTAAATCAAAAAAGCTAGTAAACATGGAATTTTTCATGTTCGGGTTTTTGTTTTTCTGTAACAGATCTATGAAAATTTTGGCACTCGGTAAAGTTCATTACTTTTACTAGGTTAATCTATTTTGTAATCTTAATTTTATATTGAAAACATATAAATGCAATCGATTTATATACATAAAGAAATAAATTAAATATGAATGATTAAATTAAATACGTATACCTAAAACATTCGAGTGTCAAGAAGATACCATACCAATCATTATATCGAATCACATGAGAAATATTTCCCACAACAACGCTTTTTTTGGTTATCGAAAAATAATTTTAATCTCTAAACGAAATCGTAATTTATCATTGCATTTGGACTATTTGGAGTTATATTCTATTATTATTTGATGTAACATTTAAATGTAATAATTCTTTCCATTAATAAAAAAAACTTCAGAAAAAATACAATTTTATAAATTTTTGTTAAAAGGATTTAGTTTACTTTAGTTTAGTTATATTAACGTCCCGTTTTAAAGCAACGCGAGGGCTGTTTTGGGACGGACCTCGTAATATTTTGTTAAAAGGAATAAGATGTCTTGTACCAAGATTATATCAACCATGCGCATGCTCTAAAATTGTCAAATATTTTCAGACTAAGTAAAGATTGAAATGAAAATTTTATCAACCAAATCGAAATCGTAACAAAATGTATATCTTGATTTAAGATTTTCTTCAGAGAAGAAAAAAACTGTTTTGAGCAAACCCCAATTTCCATATTCAATTTATAAAAAGAAAAGACAGAATAAGAAACAGAAAAAGACACATTATTATATTGTTGCCATTCTTCAAGTTTTTTATTTCAGTTATAAAAAATCATTGAATTAAAATTCTTAATTTCGAAAATTAAAAATTCTTTAAATTAAAGAAAAATTAAAAGAACAATTTCTCTATTATAGATTGCTATTTCTAAAGTTACTTAAAATTTCGTCCATTTTATTTCTTAAGAGAATGGATTTAATATTTATTCCATATAGATTGCTTAACATTTTCTATTGGATACTTGGTAATTCGAAAGTAGCTTAATATTTCATTCAATATGGAAAGTAGAAATACTCAGGAATGAAAATATAATGTGTTTAAAATATGATAAAAGTGTTAATTTATATTGTAAGAGGATAACCTATTTGTCATCTATGTATGTAAGAATATACTGATGACATTTTAAAGATTTTTTAATATTTTTAGTTATTAACTCTGAATAGGAAAAGTGAAATTTTTATTCAAATGTAGATTTTTAAAATTTTTAAAACCTCCAAAATGATTTTAATCAGTAAAAAATTAATTTATTTATTTATAACAAAATTCAATTCTAAAAAAATAAATACTGAAAAAAAATTCAGATTATTCATAAATTTTAAATAAATAAATAAAATAATAAGCAAAATTTATGATTTGAAATTTGAAATTTTCAATCCGAAGAAATGTATCCAACGCATAGCTGCCCCCAGAATATTTTGTAGGAATAAATTGATACATAATTCAAAAATTCGGCACTGGTTACTGGAACAGATCTTATCATAATGTACCCATAAATTTACAGTTGCCAAATCCGCAAATCCTTTAACTTTCACGATACCATATGCTCAAGAAAACCCAGTGTGAAATTCTAGACAAGATTATGCAAACTCAGAATATGAATCGGCTAGGTGGCTTCAATCTTGTTGCATTTTGAACGATCCCTAGGGAGAGTGGAATGTGAATAACATCAGTAATACTACCAATTTCAAATGCACGAACACCGAAATAGGATACCTCTCCCAGATTTGAAGTATTCTTTATACATTCAGCTTGCTTTTCTAGGGGTATGTATTTGATAGAGCAATATTGATTCTTCAAAGTGGCACCTGATAAGATGAAAAGTTGTATTTTAAAGTTTGAAAATTTTCCTACCATATGGATGAAAAATGCTTCCCAGTATTAAATATTCGAAATACTTAAAATTACATTACTAAGAAGATGCTAATATTAAAAATAATATATATTATGATATTTCTGTGGAATTTCATATAGTTCAACAAATTTCTTAGCTTGTTAAAAATCAAATAGAGTGTTAAAATTTTGCAATTTGAGTTCAATAGAGATTGTGCTCTGCATAAAGTAATTGATAACCGTAAGCCAGCATTGTATAAACAATTAATAAATAAAAATTTCTTATTCTTAAAATTGTTCATAATTGAATGTTTCCTATAGATTTTCAAACAAAAGTTGAAGAATATTTTCCACTATTAAATATATGAGATTTATAAAATTTTATTACTAAAACGATGTCAATACTATAAAAAAATATTATGATATTAATGTGGCTAATTTTTATATTTCTATAAATTTCTTAACTGAATAAAATCGAATGGAGATTTAAAATATTTTCAGATTGAATTTAATTGAAAGTTTCTAGTGCATAAAATAATTCAAAGCCGCAAACTTGCAATGCATGAACAATTAATAAATGAAAATTTATAATCTGTAAAACATTTAATTACTGAATGTTTCTTATGTATTTCCTATCAAATATATGAAGAATGTTTTTAGTTATGAGAAATATTTAAAATTACATTACTAAAAGGATACCAGTACTTAAAAATATTACGATATATCTCGGGAATTTTTTACAGTTTAATAAATTATTGGAAGCAAATTAAGTCTTTAAATATTTTAAATTGAATTTAATTAAAAACTCCCAATGTATAAAACAATCTATTACCAAAAACTCCTACTGAATAAAATAATTAATAAATGAATGCTCTTAACTCATAAAAGAATTCATAATTTAAGATTTTCCCTTTATTTTCTGCCAAATAGATGAATAATGTTTTTGATTATAAAATATTTGAAATATTTATAGTTACATTACTAACAGGATGTAAATCCTAAAAAAATCTGATATTTTTTTGAATGTTTTTTTAATAATTTGATTGATTTCTTAGCTAATTTAAAGCAAATGCTGTTTTAAAATACCTGAAATTTGAATTTAAGTGAATATTTTCATTGCATAAAAGAATCGATAACGGTAACTTTTATTGCATAAATCAGTTGATAGTTTAATTTTGATTTTGTAACTTCAACTTAACAGCTGAAGAAAGTTTGCAACTACTAGGTATACAAAATATTAAAAATTACATTATAAATGGATTGCTAATACTAAAAAGTTATACTTTTGTTGAATTTTTTATATCTTAATTCTATATTGAAAATTAATTTTATAATTAATTCTATATTGGGAAGAAATTTTGTAAGCTGTAATATTTAATAAAATGCAAAATCATTTGAAATTGAATTGAATGGGTGGGTGTTTTATAACTAGATAAAACAAGGAACATGATTAAAATTTGAAACTTACTATTACTAAATTTATAATTAATGAGTAGATACTTAGTGGTAACTTCTTTCAAAAAAATATTTGTTATTTTCAATATAAGTAAAATAATGTTCAATATCAATATTTCATGAATATTCAAATATTTCTATTAAACTTTTAAAAATGATTACAGGAGTTAAAAAATATCTTTATGTTCAATGGTTAAAAATTTTAATTTTAAAATTACTTATATTTAGATGTATTAGAACGGATTATAATGTTTTTGACAACAAAATCCATATATTTGAAAAATTAAATATACCCTGCATTCACTGAATGATGAAACTATTACTGGTTTCGGCGTTTTATATCAACTTTCGAATTATTTAAAAAATTATAGAAAAATATATGAAATATATCTATTCATATTAATTTGAATAAAAAGATTTTAATATATAAAGATAAAATTTGAAAACTATCCTATCTAACATTTATCACATAATTCAATTTCTTCGGAGAAGAAATTTCATAAAGAAATTTACTGATTTTTTTTACTGAAATAATTTTTAAGAAGAAAACATTCTATGTTCTATAATGATTAACTTTTGGATAAAAGAAATAGATAAAAAAACATTTGAAAAATGTAGAGAGCATTATATATTAATTTGATGTACGTTTTAAAACGTAGAGAGCTTTAAAATTTATGCATTAATTTTATTGTTCAAAAGTGCTAAGAAAATCGAATTTAAGCATTATTTAAAGATTGATTACCATCACCTCTTAAATCTATAAAATAATATTTTATATTTATTACTAAATCATTTAATT
Source organism: Argiope trifasciata (assembly GCA_026543055.1). Lineage (NCBI taxonomy): Eukaryota > Metazoa > Arthropoda > Arachnida > Araneae > Araneidae > Argiope > Argiope trifasciata. Next base: position 16,011 of record JAPMOQ010054685.1, read on the forward strand.
AATTAATTTTTGACATACTTAAATAAATATTATAACAATAACTATAAAATAATATTTGGATTATAATAACTAATATGAAATACTCTAAATCAGATATTAAATACATTTATTTGACACAATTTTTACTTAAAT
>JAPMOQ010054690.1:0-10977 GCA_026543055.1 Argiope trifasciata
ACTGTTAAATTTCACAAAAAACCAATTAAATTTAGATTTGTTACCTGTAGTACAGGCAGTTATAATTACTACATGGGGAAGCAATTTTTCAAATTCCTAAAAATTATCTTAAATAAAATAGAAGAAGAAGAATGTTTTGTCATTAATAATAACAAAAAGATTTTGGATTTCTTAAAAGATAACAAAATTTATAAAATTAATACTTTTGACTTTGAAAATTTATACACCAACCTGCCCCATGAGAAATTATTAAATGTCTGTACTCATATATATTATGAATATTTAAATGAAAATGTAATTAATAAAAATGACTGGCTGGCTTTATGCAATTTTAATATTACCGAAAATTATATATTTAATGGTATTGATTTTTATAAACAGGTTAAAGGTATCCCAATGGGTATAGCTTTTTCAAGTGCTTTAGCTAACATTTTCCTTCATTACTACGAGAAAAAAATAATTAATAATTACTTAATAAACGGTTGGCGATTTATTGATGATTTGATTTTGATTAACTTGGATAATACCAATATTGTTACTAACTACTATCCTAAAGAATTAACTTTAAAAGAAACAAATAGTGATAATCTTGAAGCTACTTATCTGGATCTAAGGATCAAAATTGATAATGAAAAAACAATAGTCGGTATTTATGATAAAAGAGACGAATTTAAATTTAATATAATTAAACTCTGTAATTATCACTCTAATCTTAACTCTAAAATTTTCAAAAATGTACTTTTCTCACAATTTAATAAAATTAAAACAATTTGTAATAACAAAATTTCTTTTATAAAAGCAACAAATAGTTTTATTAAAAATTTAAACAATAATGATTTTCCCAAAAACTACTGTAATATCAATATTTTAATAAAAAAAGAAATAATGAAATATTAGTGAAATAGATGGCGCTAAAAAATCACCTTTATGTTTAGTTTCACGGTGTTGTTGTTTTTTGTTGGCGGAGAAGAATGGCGGATAACTAGCGAACAGGTCAGGGAACTAATTTTTCTTAATTTTGTCATTAATTATGATCTTTCTTATATGGTTTTACCTTTTGTATATATATTTGTTTCATTTGTTGATGTTTTGATTTGTTTTTTGTCTTTTACTGTTGGAATTGGTATGTCTCTTTTGCTTTCATCTTCGGGGGATTTTTCGGGCCACGAGGCGTCAGTACTTTCGGACATTGTCCATCGACGCCTCACAGAAAAAAATTCCCTGTTTTAGAATCCCAGCTTGAAAGTGGCTCCTGATGAAGTTTTCAGGCCGGATTCCTTTTTTATTGACTATTTTTTTCTAATGATTTTTCTATGGATTATTTTGATTAGGTTGTCTTATTTTGTTAATTAATATATATATATATATATATATATATATATATATATATATATATATATAAAATTTATAACAGAAAATCTAAATGCTGGCGTCACGTATATATCAATACTTTTATTTTATATAACATCAATTTTATCTATAAATTGAATTGAATTTTTGATTATTTTTGTTAGGAATGTTAAGAGACTGGTAACATCGTAAAAATCTTTAACACCGCAAACTCTCTTTTTTTAAAAAAGTTTATCAAAGAAGATATGTTTCTTAGATAAAACAATAGATTTATAAAAAAAATTTCTAAAAAAAGGAATTTCAAAGATTCTGTATTTATTTTACAATATTTTGAAGCATTTTTTTGTTGATTTGCAAATGAGAATATTCATTAAAGGATAAAACCTGTGTGGATAAATGAGATAGATGTATATTTTGTAAAGAGCAGCAGGATTTTTAATTCCATGTCTCTATGCACATTCTAATGCAAAATAATCCAGATAAATGCTTCAAAGATGCGTGGGCAATAAATTATTTTTGAATATTCAAAAGTATAGCATTCATAATTATGCCTTGAAGTAACAATCTGTTGTTTACTCGTATCAAATAAGGGATTATATATTACTTCACTCATATTTTGTTACTGATAGGGGTGTTACTTATGAAACGAGACTACAATTGCCCACATTGGTGCAGTAACAACCTTAAAATTTGCGGGTTCCAAACTGGAAAGCAATTTTTATCAGTACTTTATTATTATTATTATTAAAAGCAGTCTAACAGTCTAATACTACCATTAATCTTTGCAATTAATGTAAAGATCAATGATAGTGTTTACCTCTCTACTTTCTCTTATGCATATGTTTATGCAGTGCAGCGTATCCGTATTTCTTTATACTGTTAAATAGAATCAAGTATGTATGAAGCACGTCTTCCTATCCTTTTAGATTGGAGAGAAAATTGGATACGTGTTTGTTATAATGATGTCAAAGCAAAGCAATTTCATTTATCCTATTTTTAAATGATTAATCAAACTCTCATGAACAGACAGACTGACGGATAATCACTCCTTTTACAAATTATATTCAAAAAATTAATACAATTATATAGTTTGATAAAATTGCAGGATATATTTAACTTATCTAGTTGCTTTTGTTTTCAGGTATCACGTTCCCTTATAACCGATTCTGCAAATTTTTAGTGTATATTTAAAATTTTGACAATTAGATATGTCATCAATGATCACCAGCTCTCCGTACTTTTTAAAAGAAAATTTTAGACATTATAAACTTACCGAAATTTATGGGGAATAAAATACTCTTGCATAATATCTTAAAAGAATTGTTTGTTCATTTTAGCTGCATTTGAATGTTTTTAAAAATACCAATTTCATTAAATGTGAATTTAAAGTGGTGGAAATAAACGAGAGAAAAAATTGCGATAAAATGTCGATTGTTTTAAGTTTTATTAAGACTTTAAAATCATTTGAAAAGTATACAACAAAAATAAATTCTGGATAAATATATTTGATATGCATTTATATTGGTACAATTCATAAGGTTTTGAGTTGTATATTTCATTATTTGGAATCATTTAAAAACGAAAATGTAATTATTTTTCAATAAAGAATAATGATTATAAACAATATTGAATTCTGATAAAACAGCTATGAGATGTTTTAGGGCCTGGATAATTAATATCTAAATAGCCAATTATGAGCCTCTAATACATTTTTTTTAGCTGTCCAACCAATTTTCTGACTAAGTTTTACTAAAAATACCTAGAAAAAGTTAAGAAAACAATTCTCCGTGCAACGATTCGCAAAATTGATGTTATCAACTGTCGGGGTTTGACTAAACAGAACAGTCGTCTCATTCACTGTTCTTAGAATCCCTTAGACTTTGAAGTAGTGCACAATAAACGAAAGCGATAACATTTGGCTTGAATGAGCCTTAACTGTCCTACCCTTAGGGACTCTTGACCCCTCGTAAATTTGGGGGAACGCAAAAATTCGCCCAACTCTTTTGCAGTGCTTCTCGTTTGGAAACCGATGCGTTTTTATGACACGTCTCGCATCCCTAACTTTTCAGAAGTTTCACATGTAGAATGAAACCATCCAGATCGAAGATTGTAATCTAATTGAAAGATATCTCCATGAATCTCAAGGCATCTACATAATTTTCAATAAAAAAAAGGCTCTCTTCAGCAGAATTTTTTAAATAATAAATTGGGCAATTATTTAATTTAATTTAACTTAATAACAAAAAAAGAGTATCATTTAAGATATTCCTGCCCTTTAAATATCCGGTTTAGTCAGTGTCAATAAATGATTAATAAAAAAATAGATTAAAACAAACTATAATAAATAGAAGAAAAAAGTTTTTTTTTTCATTTTTTTACTACAAAAAGCTAAAAATCTTTTTTTATATCTTAAGCACAAAATAAATTAAATCATTCCTGAGAACTGTCATAAAAAGCGCAAAATATCGAATTATTTATTATTTTTTTTTACTGGCAAATGTCTCATTGATCGGCTGAACGTTTTTCAACGAGCCAATCCTCCTGAATTTTGAAACAATTAGTTGACGAAACTGCATATCAATGATTGATAACCGATTGCTGTCAAAAGAAAGTAAATGGTTTTGAAATCTTACAGAGAATATCTGCTGAAAACCTGAAATTGTCTCAGACCAATGATATATGTAAAGACGCTGTTATTGCAATAAAATTTACGTGCTCTATCATTTTCGGTTTTGCTTATAAGTTTAAATAGAGATGTGAATTTTCAAGTTTATGAATTATTTCTATTACTTTGTACTGTTTATTCAAAAAATTCAAAATGAATTTAAAAGGAAAAAAAATGAAATTTCTTTTACACAACAACGCACGGGAAAAAAGTATTGGAATTTTGCATAATAATTAATAAAAATTTTGTTAGATTAAAAACAAAACAATGGCTTTGAAATTATTTTATAAGTTAGATTCATAAGATTTTTGAAATTATTTTTTGTTTATGGAATTCTTTGAAGTGTTAGAAATGATGCCTTCTTAAATGATACAGAAAAAATAACTTTTTAATATTAATTTTTCATATAGAATTAAAAAGTCAATTTTACAGAAAACAGAAAAAAACAGTCAGATACAGAAAAAATAACTTTTTAGAATTAATTTTTCACATAAAATTAAAAAGTCAATTTTTCTATTAGAATTAGGATTTAAAACGTGAAAGCAGTAGAAAAGTATTATGTAAAGTAAAATTTCGTCCTGCTACTTTCACCCCCCCCCCTTTTTTTTAAGTGTGTTAAATATGAAACAACGCAACGATTCAAAATGCTTGCTGATTGAAATCGGCGTGTGGATAAACGGTTTACGGAAAATCAGTAGATGATTTGAGCTTGGGAGGTACGTCCTTTATTCGCCCCACCCCTGAGTTACTGGGCCCCTTACCACCTTTTATGACTCGACTTCCGGGAAAAAACACTATCTGAAAAAAAGGATCAATATCTTTCGTTTAAATAGGCAATTACTAAACACACGTGAAGACTTCAATATGTTTTTCCCACACCAATTTTTCTGATATTTGCAGTTTTATTTTGTTTTCGCCTTTTCAAGTTTTTGTTTTAAGTTAAAAAAAAAAAAAATTGAGACCAAAATAATCTTATTTTATTGTTAACCATATCTTAAATTGAAAATTTTTTAAGAATGTGTTAAAAACCGCTGTTGATATATTCGATTCGCATATCTTGATTATGATTATTGTAGATTTAAATTTAAAATGTTAAGAGACTATAGAATTGTATGCAATAAAGAAAGAATTAATTATTCTTAAGAAATGTGTTTAAATTACATTTGGATGAATACTTATTAAAGATATTATTAAATTTGTAGCTTATATATGCCATTCTCTAGCGTGTCGCTTTTATACTATTGCATATATTCTAGAATTTCCAATTGAATGCTTTCTCAAATATTTTCAAATACATTAAATCACACTAGAAAGATTACTTAAAACAAATGTCTACATATTAAATATGGAAATACGCAGACACAAAAAAGTAAAAATGAATATTTACTGCCAAGTTTTCATCAAAAAATGCAAATTTTTAGTCAAAATTACCAAGTAGACTAATATACAAAAAAAAAAAAAAAAAAAAAAGGTACTCGAATCATCATAGTCATCAATTGTCCCATTTAAATAATTTGCCTTAAAATAGGTAATTAACTCATTACTAATAATGCTACCTCTATCATTCCACCTGGCAGCAAATCAAATCGCTTTTTTATCAATTGCGGATTTAGGTATTTCGTACTCATAGGCAATACACAGAATGAGACCACTTTTTCTGATAAATTGGTCAATTATTTTTGTATTTATTTTGTTTAAGTTAATTTTTTATTTCATTAACTAAATAGAAATACATTTTTTTATTGATTTATTATGACTCTAGATTTTCCGGATTCGCATCTGCACAACAGTATTGAGACAAATTTTTTAATTACATTTATTCATTATTCTCTTGTATCCAAATCATTCCCCAATGTATATCAGAAATATTTTCGATAATTTTTACGCAATATTTATATTACAGAAATACTATAATAGAAATAATAAGACTGACACATACGATAAATTGTTACTTATGATAGTATTTTGTAAATTTTAGAATTTGTATTTTTTAGTTACTTATTATGCAACTAGAAAAATGAAATTCTTTAATTTGACCTGTTTTGGCCTTTTCTCATCCTAGAGACACTAGGGCACTGCCTCGCTTGACTTGTCGGAAATTTTGTAATTTTTTGTTTGTAAAAATTGTAAATTTTGCAAGTTTATTTTAATGTGGGTTTTTTTATATATGATCGAATAAATATTCAGTTTAACTTTCAAATGGTTCTAAATAATATAAATAATATTTTGTTATTTTTATTTTGTTCAATTAATAAAGTACTTCTAAAAAATTATGAATAACAGCAAAAACGTTTTATTTTGTGTTCGTTGAATAGTCTTTTACTTCACTTGTTAAATTTGACATTATTATATAATCTATCACAGACATTATTATATAATCTATCACATAACATTAAAATCATGGTTTTTAATATGTACCAATGCGCATTTTTGCAAAGTAAAATTTAAGATCTTAAAAACTTTTTTTAGCCTAGAAACTAAATATTTCATTAACAGCCAATTGTATGTTTTCAGTTTCAAACAATTATTTTATGTTTGCTTCGAGATTGAGGTTAAAATTATCATTTACCTGAAATTTTTCCAACAGTAATTAATTGTGGTTAAGAATTAAATAATAAAATTAAATATAAAAACTGCGCGACGTAAAAGTAAATATGATTTACTTTTTCTTGTATATAGAAAAAAGTAAGTGCAAAGGAAGCAAATAAATATGGGTATAACAGCAAGTTTGTTATAATTTAATTTTAATACAGTTGTGCATTATAAAAGATTTTTACGTAGCTATTTTTTTATTGTAAAATCAAATTACTATTTCCTTCAACTTAAAACTGCAAGGGAACAATTCCCCGTATTGACTCTCGTGACCTTAGCAGACACCTTTGAAAGATAAGAATGGGTATCATTTGATCCCCTGATCAATCTAGGAAAGGAAAGGAAATACCAGGAACATAAAACATTCTTTTCTTGCATCCTCAGAGAATGCCCCATCTCCTTCACTGAAGCCGCAAAATCCTAACATTTCATTAATTACAAAATGTTAATTATCAAAATAAAAGCATCCTCAAATTGCCAATTTTAAATGTTAAAATAAATGCAATACAATTATTTTTTTAAAATCTAGCATATTTCTTAATTATGTTTCATATAATTTTTTTTACAAATTGTGTATAAGAAAGGTAGAGCAAACCGTGATATTTTTGATTATCAAAACTATATAGTAATTGGAGTTAGAACAACTTAATATATATATATATATTCTATATTTATAATATACATTATTATTATATTATAATTATATTTATAATATATATTATTTTGCTAATATAAATAATAATTATAGAAAAGTGCAGAAATAATCTCATATTTTAAAGGAAATATATAATTTCAAAATACTCTTCAAAAAACCATAAAAGTATTAAAGATCGTAATTTGTAAAAATATTTTACTCCCTTTGTGTATTTTACCCTCTAACACATTCATCCAGCAGATGCTAGCATAAAACTCATTCCATTTATATAATTTCCGAAAAAAAAAATCTTACTGTTGCTTAATATTTCAAATATAGATTTAAAAAATAATTTACAAAAATGATACTATGTTTTGTTTATTCATTAAGAGTGCAACAATCAAACTAAGTCTGTTAGGCTCATTTATATAATTCTCATAGCACAAAAATATGGTTCACAAAAATTTAAAATATAAAACAAATAACGCCCACGATTGGGTTTGTAAATTATTAATAACTCTTTAATAAATCCATTGAGTTAAATACAATATTATTTATATTTGTTGTTTCCATACAGATTACTGAAAATTGAAAGCCACTCTAACCAAAATGATAAATCAGTTAATAATTTAATACAGTTGAATTCAATAACAGAAAAGGAATACCACATAAGAAATTACCATCCCACAACGATGCGATTTTATCATCATCAATAAATGTTAAATAGAAAGTTTTCTTCAAATATTTACTACAAAAAGATAGAAAGGTTTTTTTTATAAATGTATCTTATGGATGAAAAGAGTTAAAAGGCTCTAGATGTCAATCGTAATAAAACATAACAATAAAATAAGATATTTAACTGCATCTACCCCTAGTAAAAGTTCACTCCTGAGTTCCCAAAGAATTATCTGACGAAAAAACGCATCAATCAATGTCAAAGATCCCATAGAGAACACCTGCAGTTAGAAATAACCCCCGAAGAAATAGCAGGAAACGGAAGGATATCCCCAGCAGGAGGACAATAAACATCAAACCAGATTTTCGACCCCGGACCAGCCATTCTTCCCATCCCCTTAACTGAATCATAAAAGGGAAATGGAGAAATCTGTGAATGGATCACTTTACTCATAGAATTACAAAATCATTCGAAACCGCATATCACTGTAATTGGTGCTATTCACAGGAAGTGTTTGTAAGAGTAAAGTAATTACTTATTTTGTAGTATTTGTGATTTCTTGACTTCAGTGATTCCTTGCTTGACAATATGATTATCTGATAGAGATAATTTTTGATTGCCCGTGAAGTGACCTTCTATTGGCATTCATTTTACAGGCGCCATCTGTTTGCGGATTATAGAACTAAAGTAAACATTTTAAGAAAGGGTACTTTTTAATTTCAATTTTTTTCAGAAAAAAATCCAATTCTTAAATCTAATGAATGAATTAATTAAATGGTCGTGAGAAAAAATCAAGCTTAAAACTTTATCTCAAATAGATAAATTTTCAATCCTACATTACTTAATAAATGAAATATTAAATATAATTAAAAATATTATTTATTCTAATTAGTAATTTTTAATTAAAAGTGTGATTAAAATAACAGTTATTTGGAACAAATATTTAAAAATAACAATAGCAAAAATATTTGTTATTAAAAAAATCGTGGATTATGCATCTCTACCTGTAAAGCAATGCAAGCTGGAGCATAGGTATTTATGAGATCTTTTAAGTCTGAAATTTTATTTTTTAACCCACGACAATTCCAAGAAAGAAAATCTGCCATTTAAGGAAGAAAAAAAAAAAAAAAATTAAAAAAAAAGGCTTTATAATTTCTTAGAAGATACCGATTCATTCGAGTCACTAAAAGACATTTCTTCGTCAGATAAGTGAACACTGAAGAGAGGATCACTATCCGAGTCTTTGTCTTTAGTTTTTTTCGGTTTTTTTAAGAAGTCTTCCTGTGTTAAGGAATGTTTTGGTGAAGACTTCGTTTGGGCTCTACGCTCTATCAAAATTTTAGCCCGTTTATTTGCTTTTGTTTCTTTAACTTGTTTTATTTGGTCGGACATTTTGTTTGTTTTCTTAGTCTCAACTTTCTGCTTGGTGTTTGGTTTAGATTTTTCAGTTTCAATGGATACTGAAATATTTTTGAGTGGAGAGTTCTTAACTATCGGTTTTAATTTACATAATGGAGGACAAATTACTTTTGTAATGCTTTCGTCAGTCATTGTGCTTGAAGAAGTTACTGATTTCACTGCACTGCTGTAAGAAAGTGGTCTTTGTTCAGATGTCAATAGCTTTTTAGCTTCAAAGTATGGTATGTTTTTCGTTACTTTAAGTTCTTGGATTTTCTTTTCTAATTTCCATTGTGGACAGTCTCGAGAATCGGAGTGATGTGGTTGTTTACAATTTACACACTGCGGGTCTGCAGTGCATTCATTAGCTTGGTGACCAGCAGTTGCACATCTAGAACAGGTTTGTGTCCCTCTACAAGCCATCTTGGAATGACCAAAACGCTGACAATTATAGCATCTGATAGGATTAGGTATATAGGGCCGAACTTTGCAATTTATATAGCCTGCTTTTATGCTGGATGGTAATTTTGTTGTATTAAATGTTAGGATAATACTATTAGTGGCAACCAGACTATTTCCTTTTTTCATAAAAATGCGTTTCACTGCAATAACACCTTGACTGGCAAAGCCATCAAGAATTTCACTTTCTGGAGAATTCAAGAGTTCCTTTTCAGATATAACACCACGGCAGAAGTTAAGTGTTCGGTGAAGAGTCACAGAAACGGAATGATTTAAAAAAGATTTAGCTTGTAAAAAAGATTTAGTTTGAAGAGCAGAACTTGTTTCGATCAATAGGTCACCCGACCGAAGTTTTTTGACCGACTTTGGACTACCGCCAATACCTTTCAAAGCTTTTTCAACGGCAAAAGGAGATAAATCAGACAGTTTTCCATCAGGGATGGAGAGAATAACGAAACGAGCAGTTTCAGAAAACGGTTCAGTGTCAGAAGTGAAAAAACCCATAAGAGTCAAATAGAAATTCGGGTCCCGACGGCACCGCCCACCACGGAGCCCAACTAGGGATGGCAGCCACCGGCTCTAGACATTCCCAGCCTCGGCGCTTACCATGGTGCTAGCCAGAGCCTATACGCTAAAAATCACCCCCGGGGACAGTGACCACCCTTAACGCCAAGCCCAAGAAGTGATCCCTTCGCTTGATCCCCTTGAGCAGCCCAGTCATATGTCTGGGATACCAGCCGATTGATACATCAGGGTTCAAAATGTACCACCCGTCTGATGGGTCGCCACGCACGGCAAACACGTGGGGTTTTCGACTGTCCATGAGAAGCAAGAAGCAAACAGAGCGGCGACCGCTTCACATGGAGAGCTCCCTCGCTTACCGTCGAGGGATGGAAGAAGGAAGAGAGATAAAAGGGGGGAGAGCGGGGAGAGTAAGAAGAGAAAAAAATAGGGGGGAAGGGAATAAAAGAATGAAAGATCCCTGGGTACCTCGGGATTGGGACACCCGTACCCACCTAAAGGAGGTGGGCCCCTGAGGGTCGTAATAAAAGAATGCATCTGGATTTGAATAGCAACAGCCTGCAGATTTGTGTTCAGGTTGATGGGCATTGAAGGTATGTGGTTAGCTGCAAGGATAGCAACACCACCTGAAGCTCGATTATGAATACCATGTTTGGAGAAAATTTTATAATGTTGGATATA
>JAPMOQ010054701.1:0-15595 GCA_026543055.1 Argiope trifasciata
TTGGTTATTTATCACTTTTTAGGCATCAGTTTTCCGCTTTTAGGGTTATTTTACTTTCTTTTAAACTTTATTATTAATATTCTTCAATATGAATATTTGATTAAAAGTATTTGCGTAATTCATCTTTTTTTTATAAGTACAAAGTTTTTTCAAGGGGACAAAAATTGCTCATTATTGAGGGTGGAAACAAATTTGTTGCTTGTCAAAGGGTCTGAGAATTTTTGAAAAAATGAAGCAGAGGTAAGATCTAGCAGTGATTTCCCCAAAACTTTCTTGCATATTGTTTAAAAAAGATTCTATGACAGAGAACTATTTTCATGGAATTTACGTACAACAGTTAAGAAATACTAGCTTTTGGTATGAATTTAGCATTTTTGCTAATCATTGATTAATGTTTTAGTGATTAATCCCTGACATATGATCAAAAGTATCCAGAAAATGAATTAGGATTTCAGACGCGTTCTTCACTACATATTAAAACAAAAATTTGCCATAAAACTAGACTTAAAATCAAAATATCTCATACCAAATTTGGCGTATTTAAGCCATTGTGTTTTTAAGTTATTGCGCTCACATGTTTCTAAAAGTACAGACCAATAGGTAGCAAAATCGTTGATGGATTGTCTCAAAATTTGGTCAGAGCGTATAATAAACATTTTAAATCTGTGTACCAAATTTTATCCATCTAGCTCTCTTCATTTGTAATTATCTTGTTAACTTATATTCAAACAGCCGAGCAGACAAACTTCTTCTGAACGGATTTCGTTCAAAATTTGATTTAAAAAAATAAAAATATGGTTTTAAATCTTTATACCAAATTTCATCCATCTAGTTCAAAGTGTAATCTTTATCACATGCAGATGGGAATTTTCTAAAAATGTGTCTTACGAACTCAAGGAGGTCCAAATATGAAGATTAATCAAAATCCCGAGTTCGAATATTTTGACCATTACAGCACTTCCTCTATATTTTGTATTTGAGAATGCAATCAAAGGATTATTATGTAATACAAAGTAACCGTATTTAAAGAAAGACAACACTTTTATTTCAAATCCTCCTGTCTCAATGAAACCAGTGCAATTAAAAAGTAAATAAAACGAAGCAAGAATTAATTACAATTTCTTGTTTAACCGTCTCATTTCCATGTATTCAGAAAATTTCATAAATTAATTTGAAATTGATTTATTCATTATAAAATTAATGATTATTAATTAAAATAATTATTTACTTTTAGTTGATTTAATATAATTTTTTTCCAACCTAGTACCTATCTCACATTCATGAAAAAATGAAAACAAAATGTTTTGTTAGGACTTCTAAAAAATTTTAAAGCGATTAAAGCCTTTTTTGTGTTCATTCAAAAGAGCTCTATGGGAAGAGATTCTTTTGCTTCTATATGCTCATGTCCCCGATAAATATACTCTAAAATTGTTAGTGATACGTGAGAGCAGCTTCTTAATTCATTCGGACGAAAACTATTCAAATAACATTTTGGAACTTTAATATCAACTTACAATAGATTGGATTAAAATGAATTGACTTTCAACAATACATGTTTTGAATATAATTTTTTTTTCTTCTGTAAAACGATCATCTTAGATTACTAGATATTTAAGGTATACGATACTTCCTGCTCTGTAATCATCAAGTTACCAGAATCATTTGATTGATGTTCATATTTCAATTTCTCCACTTTTATGAGTGTGCATGGAATAAAGCAGGGAGAGTTGTCTCTAAAAAATTTTCTCGCATTACTCTCTAAAACACGTCACGTCAGAGAACATTTTATATAGCAATGACGTACAATAGTTGCGAAACATTAGCTTTTGGCATGAATGTAGCATTCTTATTGAATCTGTTGTTGCATTCTTGGGGAAATATTCGACGATTAATCTCTGACACGCGTTAATAATATCCAAAAATTCAACCGATTGAAGTAAAAATCATAGAACTACAATTAGTCATAGAACTTGATTGGTCACAAACATGTTGACGTAGAACTACAATTGGTCACAAACTTCTGTACTAAATATAATACATTTAAGTCATTGTGTTTCTGAATTATCTTGTTTATATGTTCACAAAATTACAGACCTACAAACAATCAAACCATGGATGGATTTCATTCAAAATTTACAGATGTATACATTATAGACGTTAAATCTGTGTGCTGAAATTTTATCTGGCTCTCTTGGTTTCATAATTATCAGGTTAACTTTGTTGGAACAACCGAACTTCTACCGAACAGAATTTACTCAAAATTTGATAGAAATCTGCAATTTTGGAGTAAAGAATATATGTAGAATTTTAACCGTTCAGCTCAAAGCGTTTTTTAGTTAACTTTGTCACAGGTAGTCAGATAAACAGACGGCCATTTTTCAAAAAAGTGTTTTTCTATTTGAAAGAATTCAAAGAAGATTAGTAAAAATCTCGAGTTCGAGATTTTTTGATGATTGCAAAACTTTCTCTGTATTGCATATACGAAGATATTAAAAATAACTCTAATATATATAAATTTACTAAACCCATACACTCGTGGATAAAAAATTATCAGAACTTGTTAAAATTTAACTAACCTAGTTAACCAAGTGCAGCTAAACACGTCTCGGTTTGAACCTCTCAATTTACAAACACGAGCGTAGTCAGAAAGCAAAATAGATTTTCAACAACAAAATTTTATTAGTTTATAGTCAGATTTTGTATTAATTAGCTATTTATTTAAATTACAAAGTATAAAGACACGATGTCCAGTGGATCATCAGATCCGGGATTTGAAACAAAAATTAACATAAGTGATTTTTCGCCAGAGGAGGTTTCTGTACATGCTGATGACAGGTAATTATTTAAATTTTGAACATAAAAATGTAAAGAGATAAGTGCAAAGAGTTAAGCACTTTCTTTTAACAAAAGTGACCTTCCTTTGCTTTCAGTTCCTTTTAAAAGCTTTAACTTTTGATTTTTAAAATATTTTTTGTACCTTTTCAAATTTGTATATTCTTGAACTATTTTGGTATGTTTCATTTTTAGCAAATATAATTGAAGTTGACTTTATAATGTGTATACAATCAAAAGTTAAAAGTTATAATACGTCGACTTAAAAATTGTATATTTTGAGATCAAAGTTTTGAATTTGAGGTGATATTTTCGAATACAGTGAATAAAATTGTAAATAGCATGATTTTGAAAACATACCTTAAAATATACGGCTCCTCCAAAATATATTTATTCCATAATTTTTCTTGATTTTGCTTCCAAGCTTATAACATAAATATCACGGTTTTCAACTACAATAATTGTGTTCTTTAAGTCATGAAATAAAATTAGTTCAAGATACAGTAAAATTTTTTACTTTTTTATAATTTCTTTTGCATTGTTATAACAGTTTAGCGAATTAAAAAGGAGAAAAACTGCCTAAAATCCTTCTTTATTCCTTAAACTACTTTTCTTCCGCGAAAATTTTTAGTACAATCGCAAAAACAGCAATTTCGATTGTGAGATTTCGTTAGGCTTCCATTTCAGTATTTCAATAGGTAGATAGATAAAATTCGATATTCGGAATTAACATCTTTAGAACAGAAGTCTACCAAATTTCAAGCAAAATCCTACTAGGGTTGACAGTCCGTCATCCTGTACTTTCAGAAACATATTAATGTGCTTACTTAAAAACGTAATGACAAATATATCAAATTTGGTACGCGGTTTTACGACTTTAACTGTATTTTAATCTCACAAATTTGTGTTTCAATCAATTGAGAAAAATGAGTCTGAAACCTAAATTCGATTTTTGGATCTTTGATAGAATTGCTGTTATTTTATGCCAGTGAAATGCAATATGTGGGATAACATCTTTCTAGTAAGTGTGCGAGAAATTTTTGAGACTACTCCTTTTGGTTTTTAGTACAGTTCACGGCCTATTTTCTGCCACGATAACTTTAATACTTTGAGTTAGATGGATGAATTTGGTGTGTGAATTTTACATCATATTTTAAGATTTCTATCCACCTTTGGACAAAATGCATCTATTCGAAATTACCTACAAGTCTGTTCGAAAAGAAAGGAATTAAATAAATTAGAATGGTTTCCCTGAATAGCTCAAAATTTTATACCTACAATTTAGATGCCAAATTTGAGTGCCAAATTCATCTATCTAATATTTATGCTTTGTAGATATCAAGTTCATTTGTATACGAACAATCGCAAACTTTCTTGGAATGGATTTCGTCAAAAGTTTGATAGAAATTTGGTATGAAGACCATATGCTAAATTTTATTCATTTAACTGTAGGTATTTTTGAGTAGTTGTACTCACAGATAGACAGATATAATAAAAAAACAACGTTTTTCTTCTACTTTAAAAAAAAAAATTAAAGATAGGGAACTTAAAAATTCATCAAAATCTCAAATTTGATTTTTTAAAAAACCGTTTACAATATTTTCTCTTTGTACTTCATACACTGAAGAATTTAAATTCAAAACTCTAAATGTAATCACCATTTACAGTTTTATACAATACATAGTTTTATCATATGAAGCTTATATGTGCATCAGATTTTTCGCCAAATCTATCAATGGGTTGATCGTCTATTGATATGTAATTTCTGGTGTATGTAAAAATTATGATTTAAAAACTCAAAAATTGAAGTAAATTAAATTTTTTTATGTGATTTTGTACCCAAAATTGCTAAAAATTATTAAATTTTTCTGTTCATTCTTGAAGTCTAAAATACTCGGTGCTTTTGCACATACTTCAGGAAGAAATTATTTCTTCAAAAAAGAGGTAAGAAAAAAGTTGAAAGGGGCAGAAGTTTACATTTAGCAATAGGAGGTTATTTACGGTAATCGGTGACTTAAAAACAGCTCATGTTTCTCCGTACCACACCTTAAGCCGAGGTTACACGATCTATACCCGTCTGCAAACGAGCCACGTGCTGCCCTTTGACCCCCTCCCCTTGCGGTTTTCTGGTCTTCTTTGATGCCCGTCGACTTATCGACAATTTGTCGGTAAATTGCCCAGGCATCAAAGAGTCCAAGAGGGGTCGAAGGGGAAACGCATCCTCGTGGCTATGGGGGAGTGTGGTCCCTCAGTGGGTCGGAGGTCTGATTTATGACCAAATCTGTGAGGCGACCGGTCGTGCAACCTTAGCAAGCTGCCGATACCAGAAAGTAATAGCCTCGGAATTCTTAAACGAACAGTAGTTCCCATCGTTTGAAAATAAAACGCCTCAAATGCATGCAGAATTGCCTTCACTATTCAACAAAGCTCATAAGTTTGGTTCTGTAATTTCAAACTAAAGCGGGAAAGGAAAAGGGTAGAAAACACTATTAACTGCATGTGTTGTTACCCTTCCGACCTGTAACTAATTCCCTATTCCAAGGATAATAAAAATCTGAGCACACGCGCTGCTCATGTTTTAAATCTACAATTTTCACTCGGGAGAGAAGGGGACATAAATAACTTCATTAGGTTGGCTTCAATAAAGCTTCACACAGACTTCTCTCCCTGGTTGGAAACATGTCATAATAATGACGTGAAAAAGCATTGTGCAATATTCTTCATCAAATTTTTCTAACCAGTCATAATGACCCCGATTTCTCCTATAACTCTATCCAAAACAATGTTGTTAATAAAGCTATTCCTTTATTATAAAAAAAATGTTACAATAGAACCATTGAATATTATATAACAAGTTTTTATACTAAGGAATAGCTGTATATAAAAAAAATTTTTTTAGTTCAACGGATAGGGAAATTAATGCTGAAATAGTGATTTTACATTCAATTATTATCAAAATGAACACGACATTGGTAAAAATGCTCAATAAATTCTTTGATATATTGAGCACTTTTTTTATTTTTTGAGTACATATATTTAAATTGGTAATTACTGCTTAATACTAGTTGGGAGGTACATAAGCAAAGAGTGTTTGCAACATCAGTTGGCGATATTGATACATTAAATATTAGGATCAATTTGCTAAGTCTAATGTGATAGTTGAAATGTTAGGCAATACGGGGCGAGAATTCGGAAACCACCTTGATTTTTTTTGAATTCCCATGTGCGCACACGCACAGACTTAAGTGGTTTTATTTAAAACTTTATAATCGACTTTACAATCTATCTAAACCACCATGTGGCAAATTATAATAATTTATTTACAGATTTTTTAAATCAGGGGAGAACTTAGTGATCAACGTTTATAGCAAGTTAGAATAATGGGATGTAGTATACTATTTGACTTCTAATGTATCATATTTCATATAGAATTTTTCAATAAATTTGCTTACAATTAGTCGATCTTTTTTTTTGTCAATATGTCACATGATTACTGGATAATAAATCAAGTAATAAAAATAGAATTTAATAGGCGGCATTGATACAAAAATTGCAATTTTTTTTAAAAAAAATTTGGATTCAAATGATATGGGTGCAAAACGTATTTAATAACTTGATTACAAAGCGGAACTTAAAATGCTGCGCAATTTGGTTGTAGTGACGACCAAGATGCGCTAAGAAAAAATTTCTCCAAATTATAAAAATATACTCAAGTTTCAAGGTATATAATCACATGTTATATAGTTTGACGATTGAAACCGCCAAACTGGCGAAATTTTTTCTTGGTCCTTTTTGGTTGCTGTTAAAAACGAAAGTACCCAAAATGCATTCTGTTGAATAAAAATATGGGAAAGTTGAGAAGAAAAAAAAAAGCTTTTTTTAAAATTATTAAAATCATTTGCACGCGAATTTTTGTTTAAAGTTTTTTTTTTTTTTCTTCCTCATCAAAATTAGTTTCACAATCTTTCATTGCTTTCGATCAAACTTCGAATTTTAGAAATTGCTTTACAAACTTAGCCTTGTTAAAATAATCAAGATAACACATGGAAATAATCTTTTGGACTTTATTGCTGATTAACAAGCGATAACATGTACACAAATATGCTTGCCACAATGTATTAAAGTGCTTATACTAATCATTCATCAAGTTCACGAATTTTGGATCTTTCAGATTGCGTATGTTACATAATAAAGTTAGAAAGAAAAGACGTTAAAAATAATATTTATTCAGAGAACATATTAATTTAATATTAAGTTATATAATTCTGTGATAATTTTAACTTAAAATAAATATGTATTTGCGTGTTGGCGCTTTACAGGCTAGACTATTTGACGTAGATTTCTCAAACTTTTCACATATTTACTTTGGAAAATAGAAGCGATTTTTTTTTTATATTTTTATTAGAATTTTATCTACAGATCAAGTAATATTTTACCATTTTTCGTGATAACTTTCGAAAATAATACTAAAAAAAAGGATCTTTTACATTATTTTTAAATTTAAAAAAGTATCTTTTCATCGATACCAATTTTTTGCCTTATAAATTATTTTTCTATATTTAATCAAATATAAGCATATTTTAAGTACACTTTTTAGGAACGATAATACAAAAGCATAAACATAATCAAGAACGGTGACAAAGCATGCGACTTATCAATAATCGAAGTTATTGAAGAATCGCAATTAAGGTTATATATTTTCATTTGTTTTACTGTTCGAATTACTTTTTTTTGTCGTGTCCGTGTTTTCACGGAAAGGGGGTGCAGTAGCTTCTAAGGGTAAAGACCCCTGAGCACCCAAAGGGCAGAAGTCTGATAAGTCGCTCACACACGACACAACCCTTTTTAGGGGGTGGTCAAACTCATTCATCCATCAGCAAGTCAGAATTTCGAACGAAATCAGAGACCGACTCATCCCTGATTCAGTACCCCCCATAGAGATGGGATACTGATAGAAGAAGTGCAACCCTACTTTCGTGTAGGACAAGATAAAAACACGTGACTATGGGACAGAATTTGTGTTAGCTGTAACCACATACTCCGTTCCCCATTATATTTCAATGGCAGATTTTTTCCCGCTTTTAACTGTTGGAATTTAAAACTTATTTAAGCCATGGTTACCTATTGCTGTGCAATTGGATGCAAAGAAAAAGCTTCTAAGGATAGTCCTTTATCATTTCATAGGTATTTACAGTCAACATATTCTGTTTATATCCATTTTAAGTCAATTTAAAATTTCCTAACATCGATCACTCAGTAATTTTGGTGTTATAACTCAATAATATTTCATAGTTTGGCTCAGTTATTGTATTGAATTTATTTAACATGTTACTAAGCTTCGTTTAAACTGATGTAACTGCGTTATATTTTGTTACTTGCTTTATTTTTATCTCGAATATGTTGCAAGCGCTTGGCTACAAGCTTGGCGGGATGTTTTCTCGCCAATACAAGTGTTTACATAAACATTATTGACCGATTAGTAATTGTGTGTTTATTTTAATGCAAATAAAGTTCTTTAAAATTTCTAATATGTTGTTTCTTTTTAACCACAATTATTGTATTATATCGTGAACAATATTAAATCCAATCTAAATTTTGCAAAACAATTTTTTATGGCATATTTACCTTATAGAACAATTTTCCTTAATAATGCTTTATTAATAAAAGCGTACAATAAAATCTCAATATTTAATTACAAATATAAATTAATAATTAAAATATTTGTAATTTTTATCATTTTGTTGTTGTTGTTTTTGTGATTTTAATAAGCACTAGTTTAACTGTTAATATTCATTTTGTAAAAAATGTTCAATATTTATAATTTGTATTGCAAATATGAATAAAAACATTTTTTAAACATTTTTTTTTTTTAAAAAAAGATTTACGTCACTTTAATAATCTGTTTTTAAAAAGCTGTTTTTTATCTGTTTGAGAGAATGATAGAAAGCATTAGAGCATCTAATGTAAAATCTTGAAATGTTTTTAGGCAAAGAAAAATAAAATGTTTATTTAAAGAAGAAAAATAATCACTTTTAATTATTGCACAAAAACAAAGTAAAAAATCTAAATATAATTTAATTCAAATACTTGTTTAATATATACAGTGGGTAAAAAAAGTTTCCGTACTGTCACTAAATTTAAGAATAAATAAACATAATTTGTAAAGTATTGCAGTTTTTCTTTAAATACTGTCTATATGTATTTAGTATAAGTCTATAGATAGAGATTTTTATAAATTTTCATTTTTACAAAACGAGAAAAGCATATTATTTTCAATATCTAATGTAAATTGAAAATTGCAGTTCAAAAAAAGTTTCCGTACGAGTTATGCAAATTCTTTTTGGCGTGTTTAAAACAGGCCCGCAGTTAATCTTTGACGTTAGAAAGTTAATTACTGATAAGAAAACAGCATATCGACGGTTGTTGAGTTCAAGTTTGTTCTTGATCGTCTCAAAATGGAAGTTCCAAGAGCTATTCGGGAATTAGTGATTAAATTGCGAAATGGATTATCCATGAAAAGGATTAGTGAAATGACTAAAAAATAGAAATCTACTGTGCAATATATCATTAAAAGATATCGTAAACTTCATTCATTTGAGGATTGAGATCGATCCGGGAGGCCGCCAAAATGAATTCGAGTGCATAAAAGAAACATCATAAGCCAAGTTCAGGAAAATCCACGAATTAGTGAACCGCAGTTGGCAGCTGATTTAATGGTTAGTTACAACATTAAAGTCTCAACTCAAACCATGAGAAATGTCATTAAAAAAGGTGGTTATCATGGACTTGGGACCCGGAAGAAGCCCTATCTAAGTTTGAGCAACAGGAAAAAGCGCCTGGAGTTTGCAAAGAAGCATGTAAGCAAGCCATTATCTTTTTGGGAATCCATTCTTTTGAGCGATGAATCAAAATTTAACATTCATGGGTCAGATGGTCGAGTTATGATGTGGAGAAACCCAAACGAACGAATGCTAACTAAGAATTTATGCGGAACTGTGAAGCACGGTGGTGGCGGTGTCATGATGTGGGACGTAAGAGTGCTTCTGGAGTAGGAAGTTTGCAGTTCATCGAGGGAAATATGGATCTATATGGATATCTGGATATTCTTAAACAAAATGTGTTATCCAGTGCAGAGAAACTATCTCTTGGAACTGGATTTACTTTTCAGCAGGACAACGATCCTAAACACACCGATTTAAACCCTATTGAACATTTGTGGGAAGAAATTGGCCGACAACTTAAAAAATGTGACATAAAAGACAAAGTTGAGCTCAAAAGTGCCATTAGTAGTATTTAGTGTAATATTTCTCCAGAAACAACAAAAAAAACTTGTTGCGGTAATACCTCAACGACTAAAAGAGGTGATAAAGGCCAAATAAGGGCCCACTGATCATTAAATGTATTTTGCATTTTTGTAAACCTTTTTCGTATGCTAGGGCACCGTACGGAGACTTTTTTGTTCCATGTTTACGGCATTTTTTGAGTTTTTAAGATTTATTATTTAATTTTGTCAGTACTATCATCCTTTTAATATGAATAAATATTAAATAATATTAGTTTTAACTCATTTTTAAGTTTTCATTTTTATCATTATGAATTTTGTGTGACAAATTTAGCTTTGATTTGCATTCGTATCTGCGTACGGAAACTGTATATATATATAATATAAACTGTTTAGGAAATGAAATAGGATTTATTTTTATAGGATTTCCGGTTGGTTTAACCGGAAATGAAAACCGACTGGACCCATTGCTGGGAAGCAAAATGTTGCGCTGCAGTTTTTGAGTATGCCAACATTTGCGATATGGCGCCAGAAAGGTGTACTTACTCCCAGATTTTTCTAAAGTCACATGACTCATGTTGGGTACACTTTTTGAGACAGGAAACAAGCTACTAGCTCCCTCCATTTATATATCAGCTCTATGGTACCCCCAGAGGTGTCGTTTTGTTATGGGAATTTGGAGGACTTTGCAGTCTCGACATATTTTACTTGCCCCAACTGCCATTAGCCAACGGCGGTCTTTGGCGAGACGAGGACAGAACCCGGGACCTTTCGGTTACGAGACTGATGCTCTACCAACCAGGCTACCGAGGCCTTTTCGAATTACTGCCAATATTAATATAAAAAAAACAAGTAATATATAAAAAAAATTTCAATTCTTAGTTATTTACTTACATTTTTTGTATATCTCTTATATTATTTATGATTGGATGTCGCGTCAGTAATCTTAGAGCTTAGCGGCAAACTTGGCGATCATTTGGAAACTTGGGGACTTTGGCGATGAAATAGAAATTACTGGAAAAATTTAATTAATTAATTAATATGAATAACCCAAAGAGCTAATAAATCTGGCTGATTTAAAGCTAATCGGCGATTGAAACATTAATTTACACAAAACTGTACTCGTAGTCACAAAATCGCATGCCTAATTTAATATATTTAAGTTGTAGCCTATTTGAGTTACAGTTTCTTTATTTATCTAAAGCTTTGCGGTTGTCATTCCGTTTTTGAGTTATCACATTTACATGCATACAGAATTACATACCGACAAATGGTCGACCTGTTGAAGGACTGATTTAAAATTTAATTAGGATCTACACTTTAAATAATGAATTTGTGCACGAAATTTTATTTGTCTATCTCTTTACATTTTATAATTATCAAACAGGCGTGAAGACTGCATGAATGGATTTCGTTTAAAATTAGATTTAAAAACCGCACTGAATTTCATTCGTTTATCACGTCTTAAAAAGCACAAATTCCTCTTTTTGCTTTTCACCTCACGTACATATTCGATTAAAATATGCGTCCTCTGAGACTTTTAATGCAACTTTGTAACGTTATAAGGGCTCGATTTTCGGGCGGAGTAGGAGTGGAAAATGGACAAGATAAGGCTTCCTTTAAATGCAGCTTGATATGAAGAGACATTCATTGTCAAAATTTATGGATTTCCTTTTCGCTTACACTTACATGTACTGCCAACAAATTGCGCGTGTCTATGCAGATGGTGTTTCTCAGTTTATTAAATGGAGAATCTTATCTTTGATTCATAAAACAAGAATCTTTCATGAATAAAAAAATATCTGAAGACTATGGAAGTGACGAGTGGAATACAAATAAGGGGGACAAAGAGGAACTGAGACGTCATTCTAAAAACCCAACGGGTGTAGCCTATCCTAAACTTTCTGGTATAGTCTGTAATAAACTTGTTATGTTAAAAAAGGCTTTACACGGCATTGGCGTTCAATAGTTACGAAATATCAACTTATGGCGTGAATTTAGCATTTTTTCCGAATCTATCGCGCCATCCTAGGCGAGTTATTTGGCGATTAATTCCTGGCAAAAAGTTCTATTATCGTTTGCAATATCACTTCCTGGCAAAAGTGGTTAAAGGCATCCAAAAATCGAATCTGGGTTTTAAATACGTTTTCTCAACCGATTGAAACATTAATTTGATATGATACTGCATGCCAAATAATACTTTCGGTGAATTCTAGAACTCACTTTGATAGCAGTTATCCGTCCTTTTATAATCTTGTAAGATGAGCCATTAAGTGTTTTGGATTTAAGAACCAAATTTCGTCGAGCTCCGAGATTCTGTACTTGTCTGTTAAGTATTTGAGGCCAACTCCGATCGCCAAGTCGCCAAAATTGTATTCTACGATTAGCATGAATCTCTGTGGCGGAGTTCGTATCATTTATTTACCAATGGTGTTCTTCCATTCTTGAAGGTGTCATTTAAACAACTTGTACGATTCATGACAGCACAACAATAAACTTAATGCATTACCACATTTTTCTTTCTATTTATTTCTATTTCTTACTATTATACTATCATGAAAAGTATTAAATTTAATTCAAAGCATCTGTATTCATCATCATTTCAAAGCATCTGTACATTTAAAATAATTTTATAAAAAACGCTCCAGTCACCCAGCTCCAAAGTTTGTGATTGCTATATATGACTTAAATGATTCCTTGCCGCCCCTCTGCTTTCCATTTTCGATAGGTATCATAAAATAAAAACCCCAGTCTCAATATTTGGACTTATTTTGTCAATTAACTTTGCAACTTTTCGTGAATAAACTAATCAAGTAAAACTCTCTATTTTTATAGCAAAAGTGCGAATTAAAAAAAAATTCCTTTGGTGAGATAAAGGCCTTATCACACGGCAAAATATCGTCGGCACTTTCCGTCAGCAAACGACAATGAAAGCGACGTCACTTGTGTGACATCACTTCAAAGTTTCACATGATTGGTTGAATTTTGTTTGCGGACAATATTTCCGACGGCATTTTCTAGCTGGTTGGAAAAAGTTGTCGATTATGAAACTTGCTTGACCGGTTTTTGAGGGTAGAAACGCAAAAGTGCTGACGAAATTTCACCGTGTAATAAGGCCTTAATATGTGGTTCACCAAAGTTGGTTGTCATGAAAAATCAAAATAAAAAAAGTTATTTATATGATGAGGAAAAGCTGGTCATGCTTATTTATTGTAAAATTTAATTACCTTTAATTACCCCAAAAATGTTTTCCTCTCTTTCTCTATTTATCTACTTATCAGTTAAAGCCTAATAACCGAGATTCTGCAGTAACTATCAATTATCCATTTTTAGCTCAATATCTTACTTCATAAAATAGTTATTTTTTTATAGATATGTCACCATCACGGGGGAGCACGAGGAACGAATGGGTGAAAGCGGATATGTCGGCAGGCACTTCATTCGACGTTTCATGCTACCAGAAGACGTTTCAACTGAACACTTGAGCACCCACCTCTCCGATGACGGCATCTTGACAATTCAAGCACCCTACAAAACTGCTGTAGATGGCAAATCCTCACCGGAAGCGGTTCGAGGATCCTCCGATCCTTCATCGCCAACTCGCCAAATGGACCAAGATCAAGTTGACCAGAAAGTACCGATAAAGCAGACAACGTACGAAACACAGAAGGGTTAAACAATCTATGATTGGAAGCAGCTATTCATATATTTCTAATTAAATTTGTAATTTTAAATAAAACAATCATATTTTGCTTTTGGAGTTATTAGTTTGTGAAATAGAGGAATATTCCTATATGTAACAAATTTTCGATTTAATTAATATGGGATTTGTTGAAACTGATACTTTTTATCTGTAGAAGTAAGGGAGTAGAAAACAGTTTTTAAAATGGCATTTTAATTCATTCTAAATTGCAGCATTTTTTATTTTAATTATTTTCTAGTCTTTAATTTTCAAATCAATTGCTTCTGAACTTGTTAGCAAGTGGCGCCACTGGTGAGGCATCAAAATTTAATATATTAATTAGCTCATCATTCAACAAAGATGTTAAAGATTCATTTAAAAGACAAATTAAAATAATGCATTGTGAAAAAGAACACAATAATGCAGAATTTCAAACCTCAAGCAAATCAAGAAGTGAATGAAAAATACATTACGAAATTTCATCTCCAAGGTCATGGAACAAAACTTTTATTTTTCTAAACCAGCTGGAACACTCAGTCACTTGTTCAATCCTTTTTACTGGGTGGTAGGGCTCTTTCTGACACCTTACAGATAGATCGCAAGGTAAAGAACAACCAGGTTCGAACCGGGGTTCCCAGATCACGGGGAAGACGCCCTACCCCTAGACGAGGCCACCGATGGTTGTGAGGAATATACACTCAATAAATCCCCCCCATGTCATTAAAAGATATCTTTTATATTCAGGGTTGTCACATTATAACCTTTATCTTCGCATGCAAAATTTGGCGATTTTACAATGTATGAAAATGGCAATCAATCACAGTTAAGAGTGATAATGATACTACATGTTCTTGATAACGTACAGCCTTACTTTATTTAACAAAATGAAAAAAATACATAGAAAGTGCTTTAAACTCAAATTTAATTGGATATCAGTAATGTTTAGTTCTTTCAGTATGTATGTAAGTATGCTTGCAAGTAAGTATCTTCGCCAAACTGTTACTTGAAATGATCTAATGTATTTTTTATGTTAAAATTTTTCAAATAAGTTACTTTTTTTTTCAAAATATCAAGCGCTTTGTCTGAAATAAGATAAGAATCAAATTAATATTTCAAAAGATAACTGCCGGTTAATTCTCAGAGGAAAAATATATTTTCAATAAGAAAATGTTGATAGTTACTGAAATTCCTTCAACTCTGAAATATATTATCGCCTTTTCTAGCTTATTTGCCATCAGACTTAACTATACATAATCCAATGTGCCAGAAATCGACATGTAAATGCTACATCTATATGTACTCCATTAAAACACTTAATTCTCAGATTCAGCATTATCTAAAGTTTTATTGGCAGGTAATCTAGTTGCAAATTTCTGCAAATTTTCTTAAAAGCTCTGCCGAGGGTTTATTACTAATTTTCAATTTGTCTTAAATCCATACACGAAAGAAAGCTAGAAATAAAATATATTACTTTATATTTTTTTCGTTCTTTTTCTTTTTTCGCCCCTGAATTTCTTGCCAAAAGTATAGATTTATATAAATTGAACCTTTATCGTAATCAAAATTTAAATTACAATAGCAAGTATTTAAATATTAGATAAAACTAATTTTGCTTTTTTAAGCATTGTTTTCAAGTCTTCTAAAAAAGCATTAAGGAGTTGCACTTGGCAACTATTTTTTTTTAAAATATTGTATCGAAACATATTTTGAATTACAAAATTTTATTAAATAAGGTAGGCAATTGTACAAAACATTGTAAAAATTAAATTTTTATATATCCATTATAACTTCAAGTGTGA
>JAPMOQ010054702.1:0-10388 GCA_026543055.1 Argiope trifasciata
GACATTTTTATTCATTCAAAGTTTAGAGTTAGTGCATTTTTGTATACAGATAATTTAAGCAAAACAAGTTAACAGAAAATTTGATAATGGATTGATAATTCGTATAATAAAATCATAATTTGTTTTTTGTAATCATGCTTACATTCATGAGAACATACAATCATTCTTTAAAAGCTATCATCCAAATTTTCATTCCTATCTACAGCTTTAGAATAAAGTATACAGTAGTACTATAAAGAATGTATACTAAATTATTGTGTCCATCTCATTCCATTTGTTAATTGTCACAGACACGCCTATCACTAAAATTAGGCGCTCAATACGAGAAAATAAGGAGCCGAAAATTTCTGTTGTAGAAAGAGTGCACGAATTATCTTAGTATTAAAAAAAGCAAAATTTTATCGTTTCTGTTTCTGGCTAACTATGCATTAGCGGAATTAATCACACATGTTGTAAAATTTAATAATATTGGTTTTTATTTGCAGGTATTTCAGCAGTTTCTTTCATTCGCATGATTGAATTCAATATTCAGAATTACTTAAAATTTCATCGAATTAAATAGAAAGTTAGTTTCAATAGAACACATTTTTTATCCATTTGGAATTTTGATTATTTTGCATGAAATTCATAAAAATATTAATTATATTTGTACAAACCATCATTTATTTTAATCATGATTTTATTTTACTTTGCTATTTTAAGTAATTGATTTAGTAAACAATTCTTTTAAAAAAAATTCCGCTTGAATTAGTTGCCAAAATAACAAGAGAAAAATCCGCTTGAATTTGTTAGACAAAATAAAAAAGTCTGCAACTAAAATTCCAATTTATGTAAAATGAATAATCTCATTTATAAAAAAAATAGAACTCACCTCATCATCGGTTATAATTCCTACTATAACAGGAAATATAAATGTAGCAATACTACCAATAGAATTAGATGTTCCCATGATAGTTCCTGTCAGTACAAATAAATATATTAATCCACAAATCAGGGATTAACTTCTACTATATATAACCTTACAAAAATTGCAATGGGTTGATAAGATTTTTAACATCCTATTTTTAAGGCCAAAATGATATCAAAGCCATAATCTGAAAATTTTGATTTTAACTTTGATCATATAATTAACAGATAGGCTTAAATAACATTAAGAATTTCTTAAACCTTTTTATTATAATTTAGACAGAAAAATACCTCTAAGATTATTCTGAAAGGATCTATATGTCAATAGAAAACTCAGTCACTCCTTAATAATGGAAAAGCTGTTATATAATTAACTTTCCAAGCGATGATAATGCATAAAATATAGGTTAATAATAGAGAAACATTAGTATTGGTTCTGAAATTGGTGATTGTAGATGTAGTTCGATAAAAATGCACATGATTTTGATTAGTATATGCATATAGGTGCACTATTCTCTCAAAAAATCCTTCTTCAGTCCCTAGACGAAGTCTCCCCAATTGTTAATATTGCAGAATAATTCAAAAGACTAGCATTTCATTCAGACAGCTGTAAAAGCATATGTTAATAGTAAGCGTAGTGGTAATATATCTTCATGGCATCAGTTAAAAGTGTTCATACTCGTGACGAATACTTTCATACAAGTTTCTGCATTCATTATTTTAAAAGAAATATTCAGTTTCCTTATATTAAAATTATAAATTGTTCATACTGTGTCCAACAAATAAAAATTCTTTTTTAAATTTGGCATCGGAAAAGAATTATTATTGATCATATCGTCAGATTTTCATTTCATTATATTTTTTCTAGGGAAATACAGGCTAATATAGTTTGGCGAGTTGATAGTTATGCTTTCAACAGTTTAGTTTTAATTATTCCCTTGAAAATATCAAGTTTCAAAAGATTTGTTATTCATTTGTTAAGATTTATCATGCAATTATATGAAGCGCTGATTTGATTCCATTTCTATCCGATAGAAAAAAAATCTTTTTCTTATCTTATTATTTCTAAAATATATTTAAGTACTCAAAATGGCTGTATTTGAATAAATGGCAAGGATATTAAATTTTTTTTCATTATTATTACAGGTTGATTGAATCGATTTTAAATAAACTCGCTGCCGTAGATTTGAACATTATCTGAGAATTGAAGAAAACTTATCTGGCTTTTGCTATTATGAATTATTATTACTGTAAAGTTACTATTATGAATGAAGCATGTACCCCAAATAAACATTGAATGATATTTAATGAAAGAAGGTTGTTCGAAGATATTTGGATACTTTGGGAATTTTCCGCCTTTTTCTTGAACGACTGTTTGGGGCTTTTTAGTATTAGAAGTGTTAAAACTGTAAAAACGCATTCATACCTGCATAAGTAGGGGACATATCATTTCGTACTGTCAAACAACCGTTATAGGAAAATCCAAAAAAGCTAATGGCAAGGAATCCCATTATCGTACATGCTGTTTTATCGCAACCAACATAATACTCCTAAAGCGCACAAAGAATATCCCATACAATCTAAAAGGGAATAAAATAAAATATATTAATCTTAATTATAAAAATGAAGATATGATACAATATTTGTCGAATTAATTTATTAAACAGCATGATCTGTAAAGTCGTCTTAGGCCCATCAATTTATAAACGGCGTCTCATACTACTAAGGAAATAAGTGTGCCTATAGTAAAGTAGCTATGCTGAATTTATTGCGAATGGTTGCAGCACCCCTAATGGTGAAATAAAGAAATTACAAAAATAACTCAAAAAATAAAGGAGATCGATCCAAATTGAAAAAAGTACGCTACAACCAAATAAAAATACAAGAAAAAGTTTCCCGGATTTATCTGTAAAATTCAATACATGAAATCAGAATTATTAATTTTCTACGATTTTTCTTATATTGAAATGTATTTTCAGACATTACCCGACAGAGATAAAAAAAAGTGATATTTAAACAAAAAATTATAATAATAAACTAAAAAAATTATGCCATTATAAGGGGGAGGAACCATACAGGAGAATACATTTTTAATTTTAGGATGAACCCATTTTCAAATAGTGAAAAGTTTATAACTTTAATCGCAAATACATCTACCAATTCACAGGTAACTCCATGAAACTTTCTTCTGTTTTTTCTTATGATATTGTACAGTTTTCTTTGCAGGACCGTTTGGATAATCCCTTAATTTTTCTTTATTTTTTTGTAACTTTTTTATTTTGCCATTAAGGGGGCAGTAATCTGACCATGAATTCCGCATATTAGTTTCACTATAGGTATGTGTTAATTTCATAGCTATACAAGACACCATTTTTACTTCAAAGGGCTTAAAAGGTCTTAACCAATCATGTTGTATATTTTCTCAATGTTATAAAATATTGTAAATTTTTTCATGTTGTTACACATTTTTTACTTTTGTTTTAGATGTATGAAAACGAGATGTTTATAAAGAATTTTCTTTCAGAATCTGAGGAAACAATTTTAAAATTGTGAATAATCTAACGAAAATACAATATTTTAATATTTTCTTGCACACAAAAATAGTATAATTACATACGAACGGTGCCACTCATGTAAACGTATTTGGAGAAACGTTAAATTTGTAATTCCATAAATAATAATAAGGAATTTTAAATTAAAAATAGAAAAAAATAATTAAAATGAAAAAATAGTTAACTTTTTTAGTACATAGATGAAAGCGTGTTTTAAAAAAAGTGTTGGTTTACAATTTTATTTATTACATTTCTGTAGTTTTATTTTTGAATATATCATCTGACTGTCAATAAATCCTATTTTAAATTAAATAGGAAAGGATTTAGCTTTCAATATATTAGTTGGCACATGTGGTCACGTGATCAGGTCATGTGATCACGAGTGTGAAAAAAAGATTCCTCGGCGTAGTAAATAACAGTGCAATGTATGAATTGAGCCCACAATAACAAAAATTATTGTCATCTATATTACTATTTTTGTATTTTCTTTTGTGAGGTCTATAAATAATTTAGAAAAAGTTTATAGTGTCGGTCGTTATTTTATCAAATGGACTCTGGTTTTTAAGCCACTTCAATATTTAAATATTTCATTATTATACTATGCGATATTTTAATTTCCTTTCTGTGAATCACTCGAATAAGAATATCGGTTCCTTCTAGTAACAGAAGCTACAAATACAAAACAGAAATACAATGGAACAAGTTATTTTTAGAATGAAACGCAAGAATCATAAATGTGAAAACAAAGGAACGGCTTTTAAAGCTTCATGCCTGTGAATTAAGGAGAAAAAAATAGTTACACTAGACAAAGTGTGCAGCAAGAGAATAAAAGAAACAAATATTTGTGATAGAAAAATAGCTCAGTTAAATGATTAAACTTCAGTATGCTTTCAGACTGCAAATCTTTCAAATATTTTCTCTGAATTTTTTGAAAGATCACCTTGGATATTAGGTTTTTCTTTTCATTTTCTTAAATGTTACATAACTTTCAAATTTTCATTCTTAAGTTGAATTTTCAATATGAAGCAATTTTCCAACATGAATATTGTAGGAAAAAAGAATATATTTACACAAAAAGTGGAATTCTTTCCGAACTTTATCCACTCCTACGTAGTTGTATTTGTTTAGCCATTTAGATATCCAGCTACCAATGTAGATGAGGAGGGTATCAAACATAAATGGCACGGAACTAACGATTCCGTTATGAAATGAAAAACAACAAAAAGATACCACATATAGAATATGAATATTTAAGACGAAATGTTATTGAATTTTCTGCCTTTGAAACTACAAAGGTAGATTTTTATTATTATTTGTGGTAATATTCTATAGCAGAGGTGTCCAAACTTTTCGCTGCACGGGCCGGATCGAAATTAGATCCATGTTATACGGGCCACATGTATATACAAATTGAAAAATATCATTATGAGTAAAGTAGCATTAAATACTATTAATTAATACTATTTTATTGTAGAAAATACAAAATACTAAACAAAGTATAATCATATAATTATTTTATATAAATTGAAATATTTTCATGCAACTTCTAATGCGAATGAATGATGAAACTGTTTTTGTTTTTTTTGTTGTTGTTGAAGAATATCTTTACAGTTGGGATCAAAATTTGTTACACCAATCATAAGCAATGGATGCAAATGATCATCAGATAAATTTGCTCTATATTTTGATTTGAGATACTTCATTCGAGAAAAAGTTTGTTCGCACACGTAAGTAGTCCCAAACATTGAAATGAATTTACGAGCAAATTTCTTCAAATTTGGAAACTCTTTTGCATCCAAATATTTATAAAAATCTATTAAATTTCCTTCCTTGTATTTGTCCTTGATTTGTTCGTTTGCTTGAAGATCAATAATTTCTATTTGAAGCTGGCTTGAAATTTCAGCAATGTTGCAATCAAATGGATTTTGGAACAGCCGAATTTCTTTTGAATTCATGTCCAAATCAGAAAATCGCTTTTGAAATTTTTCTTTTAAATCGGCGATGATCTTTACTGCAAATGCAATAGGAAATTGTTCTTCAGTTTTTTTTATTAAATTCGTCGCAGCACGGAAAATGCTTAAAATTACATTCAGTCACTTGACTTTCGAATAATTGTAGTTTTGTTCGAAATGCTTTAATTTGAGAGTATAAAGAATCCCTAAGAACGTAACAATACGTTTACCCTTTCTACTCATATGCCGTCTATACGGTGACATATTGTGGCGACAATACGGCGGCATACGAGCGCAACGGTACCGTTCCGCACCGGGCTGCACATATTGGGGGGCAGACTTTTCTAGACTTCTCGCGCTGCAGCGACGGGCGACGAGCGCCTGGCTATACGCAGCAGCAACGGGACCGCCCCGGGCGTCAAAAGTTCTAGGTACGCTACTGTGCGCGTGCAATAATTCCATGAAAACGTTATCGAAATCAAAACGATATTTGTTTATTTATACTTAAGTGCTTCTTTAAGCGAACTACTCAAAATTGCTGATGCTTTATTTACAACAAAACAATAAGACTCTGCTTATCGTCAAAATTCACATGCGTATAAAATTTCTTTTATGTTTGAGTTACCGAAATATATTTTTTATTTAGTCTTATAACTTAACAGCGCGATAGACATTTGTGTTTGGTCAAGTACAACAACTCCGTTTTGTTGGCCACATAATTTTTCGATATACCTTTATGAAAATGAAAAGGTTTGGGCGAAAACATCATTATGTTTTAAAACCCTCCGCGGGCCAAACCCGGCCCGCGGGCCATAGTTTGGACACCTCTGTTCTATAGTATTGTAAGAAGTTTTAAGAAAATTTAAAATTTCAAGAATAGATTAAAATAAGGAACATAGAAAAATAAAGCACGTATATTAAAAAAACTCCTTATCATTTCACTAAAATACTACCAAATACGATCCATGTATCTTTGGCCCAAATGTTTTTCTTTAATGGTATAAATTATTTGTAAAACTTATTTGACATAGATTTTGTTATACAGCATTTTACAGAGACATCGTAAAATATATCATCAATTTTATTGTTTCTTGTAAGCAAAGCATTATCTTTTTTTGTGTTGTAATAAAACAAAGAACTTGCGTTCAATAAATTTTTCTTTATGATCATACTGAATCGATAAATTATTTTCCCTCGAAATTTAATTTAATATTTTTTAATTTATTAAGTATTTATTCTTTAATTTGCAGTGTTTTAACGCAGGTGAAAAAGTAGAATGGCTCTATACTCTTTATATTTAAAAAAAGCCAGTCTCTTAATGGTCAATTTAAACTGTAATAAATCCCATCGGGTTTGATGTAATAATCAAAATATCACTAAGAATAGTTTTAATTGTTTGTAAATCTCTTCTAAGTAGAAAGCATTCATTTGATTTAAATTTCGAAAACTGTTTTACTAACATATTTAAATCAAAGAACCTTTTTTTAATGAAACTTCATACTAATAGACAGCACAGTTTTACTGTTTATTGTCCTTTATAAATGCTTTATAAATTTTATTGTGTGATTAAGTTAAGCTGTCTAGTTGCAGGCACGTACTTTAAGATGCGAAATTTTTGAAAAAATGTCCCTTTTGGCAATGAATAATTACTAAGATGAAACTTAAAACTTGCAAATATATTAATAAATAAATTTGAATATAGCTCAAATCTGAGATTATTTGAGCTTTAACTATTTTGTTTCTTTGAATAAAATATCTTTTAAAAGAGTTCAAAATACAGAACTTAAAAATGCAGTTTAATTTAAAAATATTTAATCCAATATTGCTTTTATTATAATCTTTAAATCATAAGGCTTACTTCGCTTAAAAGTTATTTAATCTATTTTAAAAATACGCTTTTGTCAAAAAGTAAAATATTATACAAAAACAAAAATAAGCATGAAAGCTAAAATAGAATATAAAAAATATAAAACTACAAAAACTGCTTTAAAATATTTAAACAAATGCTTAGTTTGGTTACAGGAATTTATTTGATCTACCATTTTATATTCAACGTGCAAACAAAGTTAATAACAAAAAAAACTTTTTTGGTGAAAAAATCACTTTAACAAAATGAGAGAAAAAAATAGCCATTTTAAAACTAGAAATTTCGAAACGAAACGAAATCATAATGAAATTCCTGCTTTGACAATGAACTCAACTTACTCAACAAATCTGCGCAAATTGCAAAATTGTCAATTTTCCAGCTAGAAAGAAATAAGAATTTAGCTTATAATTCATCTTTTAAACACTTTATTTTGCATTCTTTTCCAGTCTGAACGCTTACTTCTTCGATGGCAAATGCAAAATGGTTGCGAGAAAGATCGGATGGATGGACAAAAAGTGAGATCCAGCCCAGAATGTAGCAAAAGTTGCGAACGTCATCGCATGGAATGGAACGGACGTAAAGATCTTTTTCCAAGGAGTTGGAGGTCTCTAATAGCAGAGAAATAAGAAGCATATGTATAAAATCATATAATCAAAGTTTTTTTTTCTCTTTCTTTTAATCCTTTCTAGTGCCATGAAAAGTATACTTCCCAAATTAATATTCGTCAATCAAAGTTATGTAGATTGGCATACGTTCTGACAAATCTTTCAATAAAACAGAAACTTCGATGCTTCAGGTCCTTTTGTTACACCAAATGGTGCTTCTTGATTTGCTAATTAAATTTTTATTAATTATTTAAATTTAATTTATCTGAAAAGCTAGATGCATCACTTTTTCTATGCGATTCTCAATCACAGAAATATTTTAATATACCATGGCTAAAGTTTACTTTTCAGTGATAACTTGAAAATCCTAGAATAATTGTTCTCTTATCATTGCATTGGTTCTCCTTAGCATATTAAGAACATTAAAGGCATCAGTAATTAATAAAAATGAAAAAAAAATTGTAAAAGTGTCTAAGTAACAATAAATTTTCTGCTTGGAGAACACACAAAGCTATTCAGTAAATTTGAATTATTGAGTAAATAATAAAGGAAAGACAAAAATATAAGTAAAGGGCAGTGTATGTCTTTCTTTGAATCTGTATGCATATGTACTGGACTCTGTATGCCAACAATCAGTAGGGAATAATGAATCAGTAGGATATTTATATTGAAAGAGAACTGATGGAGAAAGCCCCAAATGATAGTATGGCTTATTCTACGGATACGCTTCGAACCATTTAAGTGTTTGCAATTAAGCAACCAGTATCGGAGGCTATTTGAACAAATTGTATAAGTTATATTTGAAAGTTTTTAGAGTTATTTATTGAACATTTCAAAGAATTTTCAACTAGAAATTAGCATTGAAGGAAACAAAATAAAATACTTAAATAATATGTACATACATAGGATATTTATAGACATATTTATAGATTTTTGAAAACATATCGGTATAAAAGAAATCTTTTCTTTTAATGGATTTTATATCTTTTCCCCTCTAAAACACAATTTTTTCCAAATTCAAATACTTATCCTCTTATTTATTCCGATACTAGAAATATTTTTGTTATTCCAAACATTTTCATTCCGAAATTTACTATTAAGTATATTTTAAATATTAAAAAATATTAAAAAAATTATTTTCTTTTAAAATTTTATTACTTAAGTATAAAATAAATATTTTTATTTAATAAAAATACTATAAAATTATTTAAATATGAGCTTGCAGCAAAAGAAACAAAGCAGAATAGATACATCATTATTTAAAACAGTTATTTAATAAGTTGTTACTACAATTCGTATAAGTATCGTATAAATAAGTAAAATGTACTACAGAATAACAATTATGGAATCACTACTTTGGATGCATTAAGATTTGCGTGTATTGATACTTTCATTATTATATGAATATGATACTTTCATTATTATATTATTATATTAATTAATTTTTAATTGTCTTTTCAAACTCTAATTTTTCTTCAGTTCCATTTTGCGAATAAAACTGATTTACTCAATTAATTTTAGGATACGGATATAGTAAAATCTTAATTGATACAAATATATGATCCAATCAATACAATACAAGAAATAGTTTCAATTATATTTGCACAAAATAGAAAATAAAGACAATTATTTTCATTTAGGAAGATTTAAAGAAAGAGTTTAATTTACTTACCTTTCCAGTTAAATCCATTTCTTGATTCTGTAATATATAATTTAGCTCTGAGTCTTTAATTCTTGGATGACATTTTGGCTTTTCATATAAGAGAATTTGATAGAAGATGCATAAAACGATTAAAAAAACTCCTAATATCAATAATATTGTCTTGAGATTACGTTAGCATATTGAAAATCGCTATAATTTTTCATAAATTAAAACACAATTTATATTTATATGATTTGAAATTCAGCTAGAGAGATAAATAACAAATCTTAACGTAATTGCAGCGAAATTCGTTCACACAAAACTCTGCGCTTAAAACTATCATTCTTAAAAGATAAAATATGAAATTGTATTGAGAATTAATGAAATAAAGCAAATTTTAAATATTTAGGGCACAATATTTTTATTTATTTTAATATTAAAAAAGAGCATCATAATTTTGCATCGATTACAAAGATAGTCAATTTTGTAGTAGAAAAAGAGTCGATTAGTTTTATATTTTACTTGTATTATCACATGACGTAAGAATGATTTAAGAGATGACTACTTTTATTGATTCTGTTTGCATATAGAGTCTCTTAATGTTAACAGAAGACTATACTTTAAAAAAATCAGAGAAACAATTTTAATTTATAAATTTTTTAACAGGAATATCCCCCACGCTTTTCATCCCTTAAAGTATGTACTTCGAATCAATATGATTGAAAGTATGTACTTTCAATCAACTTTAGTATCAGTAAATTGATTTCTGTAAAAATAGAAGAAAATGGAAAACAGGCAACCGTTGATATATCTAAAGTCTATGATGTTTCATTAGAAATAAAATTAATCAAAATTGGTTCTACA
>JAPMOQ010054703.1:0-21182 GCA_026543055.1 Argiope trifasciata
CTCATTTGAAGTCTTGACTTTTCTTTATCTCCATTAAATTTTTATGAAAGTAGGTCGATTTATGGCGATAATTCAGGATATTTTATCGCCTATATTCCTCCTCAAGGACATCTCATCAATTCCAGTCATACTGCTTTATATGACAACTTCTTTTAAAAAAAATCTAATCTATTATAAAATTGGCAATTGCGTATTCCCTAATATATTGCATATTAGGGAACATGTATGGCGTTCGTATTAATTAAAACAAAATTAAATATTTTTCTCATGTTTAATTACCGCTTTCGATAATTTTTCTCATTTTATCTGCTCTACAGCCTAAAATAAAATAATTTAGAGATAAAGAAAAAAATTTCGAAAACTAGAGATTGGTATATAATAAATGAAAACAATCGGCGTCTTGGCATAAGGGTTGTGCGTAATCTGGGCGTCGTCCCGGATCCGAGTCCTGGTTTGAGTAGGGTTGTTTTTCTGTGTTATATCAATAAGGTATTTGAATGTGCCCCCCTGTAAAAGAGGTTGTGGAAGGGAACAGGACGCATGTAGAAACTAAGTCGTACTCTTGACCCTGGTTGGAAATAATGAAAAAACAAGAGACACTCAGATTTTAATCGCTGACAGTTAACTTTCAGCGGGGTTGTAAAGTGCCATAAGTCACAACACACACACAAATGAAGACTCAAGTTTTATTTAATGTTAATTTTCGATATATTTATATCACAGAATTAACTATTCAACATCTTTGAGATTTTCAATAGAAACCTGAAACAGTATTTTAACTTTTTTGGATATCAAACTCAATGCATGTTATTAATTTTCTTAGGGAAACTTAATGACACCAAAAATAAATTAATAATAGATTGAAATTTTTTTTTAAAAAGGACTTTATATAACTAACTGGTACCCAGCGTAATTGCTACCGAAGAAAAAAAAATCTTAGAAATATCGTTTGGAATTTGAAATAGCTATCTTGTTAATTAAGAATAATAGGAAGAATAATATTTATTTTCTTGTCGGCAAAGAATACATTCATTGAAATTGAAGGATATATAAAGGGGAAGAATAAAAAGCATTTATTCCATTTTTATAATTCTATTCTACAAACAAATATTCATTTTTATGTATTAGATTTGGTTATTCTTTCAGCATTGTAAGGGCCGCGGTGGCCTGGTGGTAAGGTCTCGGCTTCGGGACCGGAGGGTTCCAGGTTCGAGACTCTGTTCCACCGTTGAACCGTCGTGTGAGGGGGTCTCTTGCACGTTAAATCTGTCAGGCCAAACGTCCTCCCGCTGGTGTGGTGTGCGGTAGAAAGGGGGGTGCCAGTTCAGGTGTCGTCCTCGTCATCTGACCATGGTTCAAAATTACGAGGTCCGTCCCCAAATAGCCCTCGTGTTGCTTAAAAATGGGACGTTAATATAACTAAGCTAAACTAAACTAAACTTCAGTATTTTAAAGTTTGGTGGTCTTTCAGAATGATAATGAAAGAAACTATTTATGGTATCTCGGGATTCGTTTAATACCCGTTCAGTGTTCTCAAGTTTAATATTAGAAAATGTGATTAAAATATTTTCTTTTAAAATTTATTAAACACAAAAAATGTATTTATACCATAAAATCTTTAATATAGTTGAAAAAACAATCTTTTGAAAACTAAGATCCCGCAAAATTATTTGTAATATAATGCTTTCGGAATTTACTGCAAAAAATGCTAAAATTTTATAAATGTTTACTTAAAATTTCAAACTTATAGGATTGGTTCCCCTAAAACTTTCTCGCATACTCTCTAATAAAACTATTACCTCAGAGAAAGATTTACATTGCATTTACGTACAATAGCTACGAAATATTAACGTTTAGCTAGAATTTAGCATCTTTTCCGAATCTGTTGCGTCTCCTTGGCGAATTATTTGATGGTTAATAGATGCGGTAAATACAGCACAAAAATATTTTTATATATTCGATAATTTCATTATGCCTATAACTATCCCGTAACTGCAAGTAATAAGTTGTCAAAGTTTTTTCGGAATTGGATGAGTGATACGGCAGCACATAAGAGACATACAGACAAATATTCATTTTTATTTATCTAGATAAAATCGTTATAAAAAGGTAGTAGAAGTATCAAAAGATTTCTAAACTTATTACATTTTCTATGTCTAATCCATTAATATCCTTCAATGACAGAACTGGATGGCAGATTACACACTTACCATGCGATTTCGAGGAAGATACAGTCTAACTTATGATTTATTGCGAATTCCTTCCAATCGATCAAGATTTCAGATTATGATATTTGTGGGAAGTAAATTTATTTTTTAGTTGGTATTTTGTTTTCGTCTATTTCGAATATATAAATAACGAAATTAAATTTGACATTGATAATTTAAGTTCTAAAATTCGTTAGAATGGCTGGAAAACTAGAACCATAGCGCATGGAAATAAGAAGCAGTCTCGTCTGACTTGATATCTAAAAATTTTTAATTGATAAGAACCATTAAAGCAGACATTTAGAAAATGTTTAAGCAATTATCTGTGACGTAAAATCAGATATCGTTAAAGTATATTGAGACGACCACATTTCGACGACTCCATCTCATTAAAGGGTGAGACGCGGAACGATGAGGGCATTTCCGGTATTCCTTTTGACCTTGGATTTCCAATCTTAGATACTGGCACATGTAAACATCTCCTCCTTTCATCTTTCCTTTCACCCCTATTCAGACTAATTAAAGCCATACTAACGCATGCACAAAAGCACGGAAGGTTTATAATCCGTTGCTGAACTGTAGCATCCTTAATGCCAGCCAATGAGTTATGTTACTTTCTAAGGATCAATGGTTTTACACATAAATCAGTAATATTTAATCAAAATTTAAATATTTATAAGATAGTAAAATATAATCAGATGTTATTTCTTTTTAACAAAAATTAAAAATTGTATGTTTCAAGAATTAAAAATTTATTTATTGAAATTTTTGCGCATGCAACCTCAAAATCCAAAAAAGCGGCACAAATTCCATTGAAAATGATACATATAATTGCACATTCTTATTTTCTTTGAATTTAGGTTTTTGGAAATTCAATAAATATAAAAATCAAAGATTTAATCGTATGATTTGCATATATTCTGCAAATTTTAAATACAATAATATTCAATAAAAAAATTCGCTGATTAAATTAGCCATTACAAGCAGTCCATAATAAAAATGTAGGTAAACTTTTATTAAGTCGTTATTATATTTCCTAACTAATTTGCAATTTATGGAAATCTCAATCCACTGTCAATAGGAACTGTAGATAACAGAACCTCTATAAAAAATAAGAAAGGAAAGGAAAGAATAGAAAGGAAAGACTGGCATTGAATTTTCAACGAGTTTATATGTAAATTATTGTTGAAACGGTAACCTATTCTAATGAAGCTGCAATCGCATCACCATATCTTAACTTTCCGAGTCGTTATCGTGTAGTCACCAGTGCGTAGCGGCAAACACCGTAAGATTCTAATCAATGAAATAAATTCTTTAAAGAAAAGGTGGAGGCACAGGGAAAGGGAATATGTTTTGTAAGACAGAAATAGAAAATAAAATAAGATCAAAACAAACAGGAGTCATTCGATACGAATTAAAGATTTGATTAAATGATGATGAAATGGTAGTCTGGCTGTCTAGTTAACGGAAAACAGATTTTGTATTGTTCTTGAAGGAAGATATTTAGGTTGCTCTATGATTTTTGTCTAGAGCAGTGTTTCTCAACCTTTTAGTATTCACGACCCAATTTTCAATCATAATTTTCATCGCGCCCCCCCCCCCTTCCCCACCGCATACAATAAAATGAATACAATAATAATGTATTTTGAGTATTTTGGCGCTAAATTTACACTACAACCTTAATTTCAAACTTTACAAATTACCAAGAATACGGAAGTTTATTGACATTTTGCAACACCGATCCTCAGCATTGAAAAAACAAGAATCCTGAGCCTTTTTAGTGCTCTTTTATTGCGCCATGTCGGGCATTCTCACGGTTTCGCGAGATTTCGGTTTGTCTGGAATTTGTCTATTCATCTTAAAAGTTAAGTTAGAAGCGAGCGCAGATGTGAACAAATGTTTTCTCATAGGGAGAAGGAGAAAGTTCTATGACACCAATTTCACTTCCAGACAATCTCATTCGAGTCGATCCTTCTATCGCTATTGAATCTATTCTGAATGTGCATATTATATATATTTTCGTGTAATTGCAATTCACCGTATTAAATATCCACGGCAGCAGACTTATGCAGAATCATGGATAAATTTTTAAGCGGGCGTAAGCGAGCATTAGACGATAGACAAGCATCAACAAGTACACAGACGAGCGTGATTCCGAAAATAAAACCAAGAAAATATTTTCAAGAATACTTAAATTTTGGGTTCACAAGTACTGAAGTAAATGAAGAAGAAAGGCCCCTGTGTATTATTTGCTCAAAAATGTTGGCGGCAGACAACATGGAACCTAATAAACTTAAACGACATTTGGAAACGCTTCATAGTGAGTACGTAAACAAACCCAGAGATTTCTTCGAATTAAAATTAAAATCATATGAAAAGCAAAAATCATTGTTGAAAAAAACTTTGTCTGTGAATGAAAAAGCTTTAATTGCCTCTTACAAAGTTTCATATTAATTAGCCAGATGTAAAACGTCTCACACCATTGGTGAAGAGCTTATTTTGCCAGCCGCAATTGAGATTTTAGAAATTATGTTTGCAGATAATTTTGCAAAACAATTGCAGTCAATACCTCTTTCAAATGATACTGTTGCCTATCGAATTGCTGATATAGCTGAAGGTGTAGAGTGTCAGCTTTAGTCGAAGTTACGTGACAATTTTTTTTCAATACAACTCGATGAGGCAACAGATAGTAATAAAGATCCTCATTTCATTGCCTATGTTAGATTTTGTGATGATTTGTGAGTAGTAGAAGAATTACTTTTCAGCGAACTAATAGAATTCAAAGCAACAGCATTCGCATTATTTGCTATCTTAAATGATTT
Source organism: Argiope trifasciata (assembly GCA_026543055.1). Lineage (NCBI taxonomy): Eukaryota > Metazoa > Arthropoda > Arachnida > Araneae > Araneidae > Argiope > Argiope trifasciata. Next base: position 5,030 of record JAPMOQ010054703.1, read on the forward strand.
TATGAACGAGGCAAACATAAAATGGAAAAATTGCGTCGGAATATGCACCGATGGTGCTCGTTCTATGTCCGGAAGATTCCAAAGTATTCAAGCACTTGTGAAACAAAAATCACCAGAGTGCGTCTGTTCTCATTGCATGATCCACAGAGAAGCTTTGGCTTCCAAAGAAATGAGTCCTGGTTTGAATATTGTGTTAACTACGGTTGTAACCGTAGTAAATTATATAAAAATGAGATTCCTGAAATCAAGAGTCTTTTTCGCACTTTGTAAAAACATGGGTGTAGTGTATTCAGCGTTACTATTTTATTGCGAGGGAAGATGATTATCACGGGGGAAATTTTTGTAACGTGTTAATGAATTAAGAGAAGAAATCGCCATTTTCCTAGAAGAGGAAAACAGACCGAAAGCTGAGAATTTCTGCGATAGTTTATTTGTAATGAAATTGAGCTACATGGTCGACATATTCGAGAAATTAAATAACTTGAATTTTCAACTGCAAGGAGCAAATACACATATATTGGATACGAATGATAAAGTTAATGTTTTTTGTAGGAAATTGGAATTGTGGATCAGAAATTTAAAACAATAAAACTTAACAATGTTTGTAAATTTGAAGGATTGCATTAAAACTTACAAGGCTGAAGAACAACATGTAAAAGTTGTTTTTGTAAACATTGAAAATCATTTAGCAATGCTAGCAAAGAATTTTAAAAAGAACTTTCTTGCTGACGACAAACTGATAACAAGTTGCAAGTGGGTGAGGGATCCATTTCAAAATGCTCCCGAAGGACTCTCAATTGATGAGGAAGAAACCTTCATAGACTTCACGGCAAGCGGGGAAACCAAAAGACAATTTAGTGATAAATCACTCTTTGAATTTTAGGCAGGAGTGGATGATGAGTTTTCTGCACTAAAAACAAAGGCATTTCGCATTCTACTACCATTTTCAATATCTTACCTTTGTGAAACTGGAATTTATGTGGTGGCTTCTTTGAAGACAAAATATATATCTCAACTAAATATAGAAAAAGAACTGAGAGTGTATTTCTAATATTAAACCCTCCTTCGAAAAACTTTGCTCTGCAAGAAAGGCTCAAGGAAGTCAATAATAATTATTAAATTTGTTTTTAATTTAGTGAGTTGTTTTAATTTAATAAGTTAATTATTAAATATGTCGAAATGTATTTTGTTTTTTGTATTTGTGTTTGTCCTTTCCTTTCAGTCAATCAATTTTTTTAAATAACATTTTCTCTTGGATATGCTCGCGCCCCCCCACTAGAGTTCTCGCGCCCCCCTAGGGGGGCGCGCCCCACAGGTTGAGAATCACTGGTCTAGAGTATTTTCTTTTTGCATTTCATTATACATTAAACAGAATATATTTATAGTTTATCTTAAGAAAATATTTTTCGTTGGCTTGATTTTCTTTCAAAAGAGATCCAGGAGTTTTTATCATTATTATTATGAATTATTGTCGTCCCCCTTTAAATATATACTGTCTCTAGTTTGTTTTAGAAACTATTTAAAACCATCCTAAAAACCATTAAAACATTAAAAACCATCCTAAATAAGAATTCTTAATCAGTATTGTAAAAAATATTTGAAATAATTAAATTTTTAATTATATTTCAAAAGTTGTCATCGTCATAGTATACTAGTTCGAAATAATAATAAACAACGTTCTTAGATAGTTTAGTTTACTTATATTAACGTTCAGTTTTAAAGCAGTACTAGGACTTTGGAACGGATGTAATTTTGAACTGCCGTCAGATGGAAAGATGACATCTGAGCTGGCACATCCCTTTCCAAACTTCCAACCACACCAGCCGAAGGACGTCTGCTCCCTACGTATTTAATGTGCACAAACCCGCTTACACGACTCTTCTTCGGCGAAAGCGGTCTTGAACCTGAAACCCTCCGGTTCCATAGTCGAGTCTTTCCACCAGGAAGCTCTTGGACAGCAAAGTTAATCTTTTAGCAGTCCAAAAATATGAATAACATAAACGATGACAAAAGAAAGTTTAACTTGGATATACATATAACTATTTATAATACTTTCATTGATATAAAGCAATATTTGTTTATTTCAGACTAGATACAGGAACATCATATTTTTAAACAACAAGAATACCTTTAAGAAAGAATTCCATAATTTTTAAAAATGCTTAGTTAACTAAGAAGACTCTTGAAAAGCTGCCAATTCAAACTTTCAAGCTATATCATTGGATGACTATTTGACTCTCTGCGACAAATTTGACTCTTACTAAGCTTATACAAACCATGGTTCTTTACTAAAATGGATTTCAAACCTGAAAGTTCCACTATTATTAAACTACCAAGCTCCAATTCAATTGACAAAATTATAATAGGCAAATTATACCGTATTTCATTTGATAGAATAAACAGATTATGAAAATTCTCAACTGAAAAGTTTTAACAAATATAAATCATAAAATTTTCCTCTGGATATTTTAAAACATATAAGTTTCATACCAAATACTTTTTACACTAAGCATACTAAATCTAAATAATATGAGCATAGCATCTCTTTAAGATTTGATTGAAAACAAATCTGAAATTGAGTAAATACATTTCAAATCTTCATTTACTTATAATAACAAAAAATAAGCACATATATAGTTAATATTGTAATATTTAGTTCACATTTTTTTAAAGAATGAAAAGCCTACTTTTTTTTTTCAAATAACCTAGAGTCATCCGAACCATCACACCTTCCACACCACAATAAACATACGCACTAGGCTGGCACACGTAACTGAATTCGGAAGATTGGGATTTCAAATGTAACAAGTCTTCAATGTCGAAATTGATACTGTTTAACCAGACTGCCTCGTCTTTTGTCATTATTCATCAGAAATTCTGACGAAATAACAATGGCACATTGAGATTTTCCCAATTTAAAAAAAAAAATGAAAAATGACTAATCCAAGACATCTGTCATTTTCATAACGAAATTATATTATACTTATGATAAAGTTTCGTTAATTTCAAAAATAAAATCCATTCCAAATGAAATTCCTACTTAACATAAACTAATGATAGCAGTTGTGAATGCGTAAGCAACAAAATAACTTTGTCGGTTGACTTACAAACCGTGTAACATTTATGAAAACAGTGAATCATTCAGGTCTGTATATACAATGTGTGTATGAAAATTGATCAATTCATAAATAAAATAATAAGAATGAAAAACAATTGCTTTAATGTACGTTTAGAAGTTTAGGTTATTTTTGAATAAAAAAACGATAAAAATTATTAAAAATTATTATTTTTTTTTATTAATTTTTATCCATATTGTAAGCATTTTTCTTTTGGGTAAGATAAGTTTCTGAATCAACATAATTCGTAACAATGTATTCTTAATTGATTGCATACAATATTAAGAGAGCGAAATTCAAAACATATTTTATGTCACTTCGTGAGTGGGGGGGGGGAGGAAAAACTTGAGATTTACAAAAAAAAAAAAAAAAAAAAAAAAAACCGTAAAGAAAATACTATTGTGGGTGAATGTGTGCAAATGAATGGGCAATTGTGCAAAGCCGAGTTCAGTAATACATGCAGTGGATTTATGAGAGGGGATTTTCATTTTTTTTTTTTGTAAGAAATTCTTTTTCTTCAGCGGAAAACTGTAATTCACAGATAGCAGACATACGTCAGCAGGAAAGAATGTTGGGCAAAAAAAAAAAACCAGCAATGGATAGAATAATTTTAAGCATTCCCAAAATTTAAAAGAAAATAAAAGTCGGTCATATTCCTTGTTCCATTAATAAGTGAATCATAAAAAAATAACGTGAATGATAACAGATTTATTTGCATAAAGATAATAATTTTATTTTAATTGCAGTTTTTTAAAAATAAATATAAATAATTGAGCTTCAAAACAAATCTTTTACGAAACAGATTCATTTCATGAAATGTCTCATATTGTGATTAAATACAATTAATGTTGAAATCTTTATTCTTGAAAATTGTATTGTAAATTACATCCATTTAAAAAACAATAACTTATATTGTTGTTGTTTTTAAATTTTAGGGCATCGTTAATTACAATGGACATTTGTATGTTACTGAAAATAGCAAAAATAATGAATCTTTTTGTGATGTTTTTTTTTTTTGGCACAAGAGCCATACCTGACTATTCTGCGGAATGTAGGATGAAAAATAAATCATAAAACATATAAAAAATTGAATTAAGAAAAAATGATCATTCAAATAAAACATATGTCTTCAATCGATTCTCTTGCGCATTTTATTTCTTTTACGAAGCTTTATTTTAAGGTAAATACACAGCGATAACTTAGAATAAAAGCTTCTTGAACTAAGAAATTGATGAAAATTTAAAAAATAACTGAGGATCACTTATTTAATTTTCTTGCAATAATTTACTCAATCATATATATATATATATATATCTGTGTATATATATATATATATATATATATATATATATATATATATATGTATGTATGTGTGTGTGTGTGAATTATTCAGAGTTTTCAATTATGAACATTCATCAATTCATATTTGCCTTCTTTAAACTATAAAATGCAATAGTTTCTCTTCCCCGTGCCCTGCAAAGATCTTTATTCTTCATCAACGAATGCAAATTAAAGAAAAAAGAAGTTCAAATCAATATTCAAGATATGCAAGATATTATTCAATTTATATGGCCAAAATTTTCATTTAAAAAAGTCTCTTCCTAAAATTTTTTATCCAAAAGGCATCAGCAAAATAACAAATAAATGAGACATTTCTTCAAATCACTATTAACATATGAACCTTTTAATTTGGTCTAGAAAAAGAAACGTTTTTTGAAACAAACACTATGAAAAATTTAATTCAAATTTTAATTAAGAAGCTATTATTTCTATAAAAATCATAAAATTATTAAGTATTTTTCAGAAAATACACATTGTTATATTTTAATTTATTGATTAATTAAATCAAAAACTGATCTCAGTAGTTCAATTTCAGCATGTCTAAGTTATTTACCTAAGTTATACAATCAATTTTCTATCTTTAACAATTTATGTTGATTAACATTTAATATTATGATTTATCAATTTTAAACATAATTAATACTTGCAATCAATAAATGTTACTTGTGCAATGATTAATGTCTTAAATGGGATTTTCTATTTTAATAGTAATTTATATTCCATAGAACCTTTCATTTGGAATTTTTAAGAATTAAGATTCATAAATTAAAACTTCAATTAGAATGTTTCCGAAAGTAAAACACTTATAATGATGTGCCTGTAATAAATGGAAACAAAGGAGAATTTTTTTTTTCTTAACAGATTTCATAAATAGTGCATCCAATCTTAGGCTTACAAGATCTTCGAACTGTAAAGCTTTGATTAAACAGATTGAACAAAAGAAGAATTCTAATTTACTTGAAACTTGAGTTTCAGCCCGATCAAACGATTGCAAGTGCTGTACAACAGACTCCAAATAATGAATTATTTTACTCCAAATAATGAATGTCCAAGAATAAACAGACTTTTTTTATAAAGTGTTATACTGTTATGATTAATACATTCACTGCTACTTTTATATGAAATAAAAATTCAAATTCTGTGACTTATTTTTACATAGCATTGTCGGTATATAAGTCAAGGAAAAATTTGTAAAGCAAAATTAATTCTGTAAAAATAATTTATTTAAGCACACAGGAATGCAGCCCTGAACTGAATTTATTTAAAAGGATTCCAAGAGTTAAAAATATTAAGCATCATTTGGTAGATGATGACTAGAAATATTTAGAACAGTAACACTTACTCATGAAGAAATAACAAACTGGAACCAGCAGGTGACAACTGTATAAACAAAGATATCCTTCTTTTCGCACAGGAGAGGTATTATAAATACTCGAAGATGTCAAGGATTAATCCTTAGAGATGTAATAATAATAATAATAATACAGGCACAAATTTATCATTCTGAGGTTTCGATTTCTTGAACAACGGAATCAAAGCAAAGATCTCTTGTGACCACTTAATCTATTCTACCTACTAAGTTCGAAGCAAAGTTCTCGCATTCTTTGCTCAGCTGCGGCTAACCAGAACCGCATCAGGAAAAGAATATTTTCAGCAGACGATATTTTTCCTTCACCCCTCTCCACTCTCTTTACTGCCACAGTAGACATTGTTAAAGAGGAACCGCGCAATTTCGAATTTGACGTTTGGCTGTAAACCCGTAGAACACGTCTTTTGTTTCGAAGTGCTATTTCTATGCTAAATTGTTGATTGTTTACGGTCACGGGTTGAGAAAACTGGCAAGTTAGCCTTTTCTTGGCTCAAGGAAACGACACTAAATCAATTTTTATTAGATATTTATTCCTTCGACTGAAGTACTCCGTCTTTCGTGTGCTGCTGCCGAAGAAATAAATATCACAAACTCGTATTTCCTTCAAGATTTTTGGTAAAGGTTCGAAAGCCTTTATGGTAAAAATATTTTGTAACATAATTTTTTTGATACATTTGATGTTCAGCTATTGGAAATGAAACAAAATAATTTAAATTTAAATTGGAATATAACTAATACTTAGAAGATACAAATAAAATGCTCGGATGTATTTTCAATTTATTAAATTTTTTCCAACCATCTCTCCTTTAAAAAATTTCAACCTTAAATTAATTTTAAATTTTTTTAAAAATTTCAACCTTATTTTAGTATAAAGAATGTGTAAAATAAGTAATAAAAATACATTAAAAAATAAGATAAATAACTCAAAATAAATAATAAAACGAAATGCAGTTTTTGGCTGAGAAAATTTTCTGATATATTTGTGATATGAATGTTGAAGGGATAAAGCAAATTTGACTGTAATTTCTCAATCGCATTGTTTTATAAAGCCAGAGAAACTGCAAATCTCTAACGTGTGAATAGTACTTTTAAATGCTCTTGGAATAAACATTTTATTTGTTTACACGAATTCCTTTTGAGACGTTACTCCTAAATAAGTAATAAGTAAACATATTTTAAATAAATGCTATTATTAAGGGTAGAGAGTCTTCAACGTGATTTGGACGAACCGGTTTCGAGTTCTGGTTCGGGAGGATTGCTCTTCCTTTGCATTCTATCTGTGAGATGTGTGAATGAGCCCCCAGCCCCCTAAATATGGGTGATGCAAGCAAATGTGTGTCATCTTCATCCGAGCTAGAAAGACTTCTGTCTTCGGGTGCTCAAGAGTCTTTTCCCTCAGAAGCCACTGCATCCTCTTTCTGCCTTGACACGACATCATAATGAGTACTATGATCGTATGCCAAGGGTGGATTAAAAACTTAGGGCATTAGGTCCGTGTCAGGAGCCCCAAGTTGAAAAATTCCTACGAATGAGGTATTTTATTTATTTCTTTTTAGGATTTACTTCATACTCGTTTTAATTTTTAATCCCCAAAATAAAAATAGTAATTTTTAATAGTTAACAAAAATAAAAGCCAAGTAATTATCAGTTATTTCAGCAATCTTCAATGAATGAATTATATCAGAAGATAACAATATTTAATTAAAGAAAGATATTACACTCATGTCCAAAATTAAGGTCACAAAAATGTTTTTCAAAGTAATTCTAAATGGTTGTAAAATTAAACCAGTAAAATTTAAACAAATTACGTTTTATGTATTGTGAAGGACCGGTAACACGATATTAGCCTTTGTTGTGGGAAAAAATGCCGTTTAGCATTAGTTTTTGAGGAACTACTGAAATTGGACTGTTTAGGCACATGGGATTTTTGCCTGCAATTTTATTAATATTGCATTAAAGCAAAAAAGTTAACCTGTTTCCAGTGAGAATGAGTTCTCATAATCATTTAGACGATTCCTTGAGATGGAGAGACTTTGGCAGGCTTAAAGATGGGCAGTCTGAAGCGGAGGTGACTCGATAGTTACACGTGGCACCGAAAGTGGTAACCAAATTGTGGAATCAATTCCAAACAAGTGGTATGGTAAACAGAAAGGCTGGCCAAGGCCGTCACAGAGCAACGACGCCTGCACAGGATCGCTATTTGACATTAAGTGCACGACGGCATAGGCCGACAACTGCTCCTCAACTTGTTTGTGACCTTGCTGCTGCGTCTGGAATCAGAATTTCCAGACAAACAGTATGCAGACGTCTAGCAGAGAGGCACCTTTATGTCCGGCGACAAGTTGAGTGCTTTCCTTTGAATGCAACCAACATAATCCCTATCATCCCTTCTACGTGAAAGAAATCGACAGATTTGATGGCAGAGGAATCCTTGTCTAGGTTGGCATAATGTTGGGCAGTCGTACACTACTGCACGTCTTCGATGCGGGTACTGTTAATGCGCATCGCTATAAGGATGAAATCCTTGAAGCCTATCTGAGGTTGTTCCAGGGTGCTTTTGGCCCAGACTTCATGTTTATGGACAATGAAGCGCATCCACATATAGCCCAGATCGTTGCTGATTGTCTTGAGGAAAAGGATATTCAATGGACTGGCCCTCTTGGTCTAAGGATGTTAAACCTATTGAAAATGTCTGGGATGGTCTCGGAAGAGCAATTGCTCAGCGTAACCCCCCCCCCCCCCTAATAATCCTTAAAAGTTGAAAGCCGCTCTTTGGAAAGAATGGGCTTCGTTGCCTCAAGCATTTACTGACATTATGAAAGCACATTGTGAAGCGCGTATAGCAGTGGATGGTGATCACACTCCATATTAGACAAGCTTTTCTAACGATACATTATTAATCAGTGATAAAGTATTTAACACTTTTTGATATACTCTGTTCCTTAATTTCCAATTAAAATCTTTTGCATGTTGTTATCTGTATATGTTCTTTCTTCCATTATGGATTATATTTCTTCCATATTCCAAATTTCGTAATAGCACAGTGGATAGTTTTTCATTTTTCGCAGATTTTATGTTTGTGACTTTAATTTTGGACATGAGTGTATTATATTTTCCCTAAATTTTCCTCAAAAAGTTTCAAAAAGAAAAAAAAAAACAGGCAATTCATAAAGTGACTTTCTTAAAAAGTTGTTTCAATGTACATATATGTGCACTTACTGTTGCACTCGAAAATTATACAGCATTATTAATTTAAAAACGTTTGTATTAAGAATAAAGACTAATTAAACTAATGTATAAAATAAAATTAGCAATTTTTAAAAATATTTTAATTGTATAGTACAGCAATACTTTTCATTGTTTTAATTACTGCATTTTTATTTACAACCGTTTGATGAGTTATCAGACGCAAAATTTTTTACATGCATATTACCACTGCCATATAACTAAAAGCAGAAAATAACACGAAGATCGAAAATGTTATCGTACTTCAATATTATGATCTTCAATGCTCTTACAAAATTTTCCTTTAAAAAAATCCATTAAAGATTTTCAATTCAAATTAACTCACCACCAGAGCATGAATAGATTTCATTATGTTATGATTCAAATAATTGTATACCCTAATTGTTGACATTTTACTTAAAAATAATGCCATCAACAAAAAATGGAATATCAACTTACAAGTTGAAAAAAATTAAAACACACTTTAATTCACTTCAATATACATAAAAGTATTTATCGTTTGGTTTCTTTCTTCTTCTTAAATTCTTATGATTTTAGAGGGGCGTTCTCATAACCCTCAAATTTTGATATTAAGACATTTTTTAAAAAGAAAATTTTATTAGATATTATTAAATTATCTAATTTTCCTTACTTTGACAAATATTTCGAAGACAAGATAAGGCAGAAAATAAATATTATGGAAATCTGAGTAGAGCTGTTTCTGTTTACGTGAAGTTCCATTCATTCTCAGTGCACCTCACCAAGTCATACATTCTGTTGTCACTAAAACATATCACATTATAACTTAACTACAGTTACAGTGACGTTGACATCTGGCTGTCAAAATGTGTTTAAAAACGCTCTCCCTTGCTTACAAATGACTAATGAACGTTGAAAGATCGATAAACCGCAAAGATTTGAGGTCACTGTCATTGGTTGTCCTGTCAAGTTGTTATCGCAGAATACGAAATTTGACATATGAGTTAGTTGCCCTTGTAGTTAGATATTTAATCAAAAAAATATTTTGTCCTTTACATTTAACCATAGTATTTTTACGAATGTTATTCTTTAATGTTTCCGTTGATTATTAATTAAATTTTAACGATAAAGTTTCACGGACAAAAAAGCTATTGATAGTCTTCAAATACGCGTTAATTTATTTAGCCATTTTGTAACTTAAAACTTCTTTTTAGATATCTTATTCCATAAATGCGTTATAATAATTAAAAATATTGCTGTTTATTTATTTGGAAAATAAATTCTCATTTATTATAATTCCATTAACGTTTCTATTGAGTTCAATGAAGCTATTATTAATTTCATTTTTAAGTCACGATTTTGTAAGATATTTTGTTTCACACCCTAAAATACAGAGCAAAAAAGATTAAAATGTGTTTAGATAATGAAAGTCACATGAAAGCACGATATTTCAAAAATTTATTAAGAGAGCTAACAAATAAAATTTTCTATTAAAAATGAGGAAAAAACTTTTAAACGATATAAAAATTCATTCTAAATAAACGAATGAATATACAAAATTATATTTCGCAGATTTTAAAAGATAACATTGCAGTTCAAAAGACAATTCCGTTAAATAGCTGTAGGAAATCTACTTTTAATCGATTCTTTTGTCATATTGTTTCAGTTTCATTGGCGGTTTCATTTTAAGCAAATTTTTGGAAATAAAAATTAAGAATTTATGCCACTTCTGTTAGCTTGTTTTTCTTTATGTAATTTTTTTTCTCTTAATACCTTGATTTCAGTTGGTATATTTCAAAATCGAATAAAATGCGTTATTTCCAGAACTGGGACATACGTAGATGTATCTGCGTTTCTTTAAATGAAAATAATCTTTCTACATATCTCCCAAAATAACAGTAGTAGTGTCAGTAGTGCTTACTGAATATAAAGTGCGAGAAGATTTTCCATCTTTATCTCTTTTATTACCATAGATGTAACGGCACTTTAAAAAAATCTAACAATTTAAAGTTCTTAATGCATAGTGTCCTGAAATAGACCGACTATTTTCAAAAATCCATGATAGGAAAGCGCCATCTATGAATAATTTTTTGAACTAAAATGAAAAACATTGGGAGGGAAAATTTACACCTACCACACATGAATATGCTGCAAAACTGTTTTTTTTTTAAACCTTAAATTTTTTTCGAGTTAAACATTTTTGAAAATCATCAATCTATTTCAGGATGCCTTGCATGATAAATTAGCTTATTAAACGATTAATTATTCATCTATTAAATATCTGCGTAAGAAGAGTAACATCGGGATAAATCCTTATACATTTAGATTTAAGTTTTATGCATTTGACAGAATTTTGTCAGCATTCAAATTGTATTAGGTTGTTCGGAAAGTAATTTCGTTTTTTCCTGACAAAGGATTTAATTGCATTTTTCGCACCCAAATTCATACTTAAACCGCAAAATCATTTTATGTTTTAAGAGCTGATATAGCAAGGCTTGAGTGTGAAAAAGTGCAGCTGATTCTTCGCAGTAGTTTTTGGATGGTGCCCTTTTAAATATGGAGAGCAATAAACAGCATTTTCGTCATTTTTTTCTTTTTTGCTATATAAAAGGTAAAAATGCTGTTCAAGCCAGAAATAAATTAGCCAATATGTGTGGAGAAGATGTGTTAACAGTACATCAGTACCAGAACTGATTTGCAAAATTTTTCCTTCAAATGAGGAGGCCAAAAACCACCTCGATCAGTTTTTTTTACAGCAAAGACCAAAACTTTTATGAGCGTGTAATCATGTTACTACCAAAAATATGGCAAAAGGTATTAAACCAGAATGGCAATTTTATAATTTAATAAATAATTTATTCATTAAACGAAAATTTCTTTTCATTTTGACACAAAAATACGAAATGACTTTCCGAACGACCCAATATATAATGACAGAATACTAGAAAAGTTACTCTAATGGAGCAGAGCATTGTCAAAAATATTTTTGAATTTATGCGTTCATCAGATTTGGTGATTTTTGCATGTAATGTTAGAAAATTAAATCTTTATGGTTACGGAAAGGAAATTTTTTACATTTTGAATAATAATACCGATAAAATGGAATTTACATTTAAACCGGGAATGCAAATATTTATAAAAATAAAGATATAGCGAATACGAACGCTAAATACACTTTTATGGCGAGACAAAACATTTATAGCTTTTGAATTTTCTGTCTGTAGTACCGCTTTTCTGTGTTATTACTACTTTTTTCTTCTTCTTCTTTCAAACGATCGAAGTGTGTCGCGTTCACATGGAAACAAGATTATGTGTCTTCAGATCTCGATCTGGCATTGAGTTCTACACCTGAGCTGTATTTTCCCACCTGAATACACACAGTCTTAACCGTCACAATTCAAGACGGCGACGGTTTTAATGATGGTTAGATAGAATTTCATTAAACATCCTTTAGAATTCGGAGAAAAATTATCTCAGAATCACGACAAATGTACAACGAAAGTGTCAAGGTCACGCATTTGACTTGTATGAAGGTATATATTTAAATCTATTTTTGTCTGGTGGTAGTAGGGTTTTTTTTTTGTCGTGAAATAAGAGGATTTGTGGGTTCTTAAAAAATTTTGTTTAGCTTTCTAATAAATAAAAAAGTTGATTATAAACTAATATTCATCATAATATTGTGGAAAAAGTAATATTAAAACCGAAAGCCTATAGAATATGAATAGATGTAAGCTTTAGTTATTGATAGTTGAAGTTGATAGAGTAGATGAAGTTTTGAGATGTATTATACTGAGAAGAACTACCTGAATATGATCAGAACTTCTTTTAAGGCTATTGATATATATTTCATCAAAATATAGTTTTAATATTAGGTTAAAAGACCCCTCCGACAAAACTTTCAGTTAATTTCCTCCAAGGAAATTGTTGCCATATTTTAATTAATTTTTACTTACATTTATAAGAAGTATAATCGTAAATATCTTTTTCCTTTTAAAATTTCAGAGGAATGTCTATAATATATTTAATTTAACCGAAGGGGTCATTTTCACCTAACGTAAATATTGTTGAGAATACATGCATTTGTATTTAAATATGTAACGACTTCATAGCAATTAACATATATATAGATATAAATATAGAAATAAGTATGCATTAGTAAAATGTGTATATATAAGAAGCAAGAAGTACAAAGCCGGAAGTTAGTCAGATAGCAGTTATCATAGGTTGTTAGTAGGAAGACGTGTGAGTCGATGTTTTGGTAGACGAATAGATCGTCTTGATGACCATCTATATTTGCATTAGAAGTTAAACACTTTAAGTAAATAAACACAGAGGAACTGCCTTTTCATCACACTACATTTCAACAAATATATTTAAAATATAAAAAGTTTTTTCGATTTTAACTTCATAATAGATAGGCCAATTTATATTTTTTTCTAATTAAATACTAAAGGGGGGCATTTTGACTCTCTTGGTGGAAAAAGGCACATGTCAACTCATGGTAAACCTAATGTTAAACATCTTAAAATAAGAATCCCTCGCAGCACTAAAGTTCTATAATTATGACGGAATCGATTTCATTTTAAGGAAATTAAACCAATTAGATAATATGAAATTGTATTTTCTACAACTGTTAAAGAAATCTAAATCTTCGATTGAGACCAAGTTACATAATTTTACTCGGGACACTTGATTTTTCTACAAAACAAATAAATCTTTAAACAATAACGCTCGAGAATCGGGAATTAATCTATATCTAGTAAATATCTTAATTTTCGCTTTGTAAAATCAGTTATTTCTACATTCATCAAGTATATGTTTCATCAGGTTCAAAAATCCTCGAAATATTTCAAAATGTAATGAGTTTGTTTATTATAATTATTCAATCTATTATCACTATTTCAAAAAAGAAATATAAGCGTAATAAATATAACATTGTTATAGACGAATAATGTTTTAGATTGTCAATAAAAAAATATATAAAATTTTAATTGCTCAGTTCTGACTTTTATTCATGAAAGAGAAAAAAAAAATTAAATTTTGTAAAAGAAATTATTTTTGCGGGCGATTTTTTTTCTATGTTCATTTTAACTATTCATAAAATGATGTGATAGTTTTCAGTTAATTAAAAAAGAAAAGTGCTAACTTCTCATTTTTTTTAGCCCTAAATTGCTCTTATGAATCCTTAAGAGTGCTTAATAAGTCGTCATGGCAACAAGTATCCTGTGTGTGACATTAGAGCCATGCAAACACAACTTACAGAAAATTTTGCCGACTAAGCATTATCAAATGAAATGAAATGTTTGAAGAGTTTCAGAATAAAATTGATGTTTTATAAACTATTCCGCATTCGAAGCCTTTTGTTTTTACAAAAAATTATACTAATAATTGATTACAAAGAATAATATATATTAACATGTTTATTAAAAGAAAATATGTGAATTTATTTTGTTATCAAACTGTGATTTATGTTTATTATTTATAAGCGATTTCAGTTAAAGGAAAAAAAAAACCTTTGAAATAAATCATTTGTGAAGTACAAGTTATTATAGATTTGTTATTGAAATACATTTTAGCAAAATAAATGAAGTGTTCTCCATAAATAGTTTGAATTAAGCTTATTTTTAATAGCGAATTGTTTGAGAAACTGATTGTTTTATCATCATTTATTACCAGTTTCTGAATCGACGGAGTATAAAGTTAATTCTAAGACTAATGTCATTTATTTACAAAGATATTTCGCCTACTATTTTAAAGAACGAAAGTTTTTTTTTTTTCGAATTCTCAGCTAAATGTGGAAACAATTTTAAGGAATCGATTATTATTTTTTTTAATGTGAAGCTTATAGGTAAAATGCGTCGTCAAAATGTCTGTGTTGTTGCAAAAATGGGGTGAAAATATATGAATTTCAGTTGTTGTTGTCGTGTCCGTGTTTTTCACGGAAAGGGGGTGCAGTAGCTTCTGAGGGTAAAGACCCCAGAGCACCCAGAGGGCAGAAGTCTGACTTCTAGCTCACACACACGACGCAACCCTTTTTAGGGGGTGGTCGAATTCATCCATCAGCAAGTCGTAATTTAGATCCAAATCAGAGACCGACTGATCCCTGATTCAGTACCCCCAGAGGTTTTGTTATGGGAACTTGGAGGACTTTGCAGTCTCGACATATTTAACGTGCCCCAACTGCCATTAGCCAACACGGCAGTCTTTGGCCAAGACGAGGACAGAACCCGCGACCTTTCGGTTACGAGACTGACGCTCTACCAACCAGGCTACCACGGCCTATGAATTTCATTTAAAAAACTGAATTAAAAAAACAAAAAAACTAGATGTTATTAAGTTTTAGAGTTAGATTTTTTTAATTATAATTTCAAATATGTATCACAGATTTTCAAATGCCTTACATGGAGACGCACGAATTCGTAATTAAGAAGTTACCATGTAATATAACAGTTACATTCTTCTGCATGGGAGCAATGTTGTATTTGTTCTGCTCACTGTGTAACGTACCTCCTACGGAAAAGCCTGATTCGTTATCTGTGAAAAGGACCGATTCTATCTTGGCTATTAGACTTTCATCTTCATTTTCTGCTTATATTATCAAGATGAAAGTTATTCAGATCGGTGAGGTTGTGTAAGGAGAGTTGGGAAAATCATTTTTGATTATATTCCTCTGGATATTCTTACCAAAAAAATTTAAGAAATACAAATATTTTAAAAAAGAACTGACAATGTTCTGATGTCTGATTAAAAATTTTCGAAAATGTTTGAAATTTGTGAAATAACTTTATGCGATTCGCGAAATAAAATTTCTCATTTTCTTTATGCTATTTCACTTTTCCTTAATACCTATTTATATGCAAATAAAACGGGAATTTATTTTTATCAAATCCTTTGTACTTTTAGCGATTTTGATCCTTATTCAATTATAAAACGTTAAGATATATATTTATTTGCAAAAAGGAGATGGCACATATATGAAAATTTTATGATACATCATAATATTATTTGAAAATAAACACCGCTGAAATAGAGAAGTCTCTAAAATTGAAAAATAGTGACCTATTCAAATTAATCCGCAAAAACAAGTAATTCAAATGCGTGACAATTTAGGATTTATTTATTC
>JAPMOQ010054711.1:0-37139 GCA_026543055.1 Argiope trifasciata
CCGGGATTATAGGATGGCAGTCAATTCGTTTTCGCATTACTACACCACTCCTCTAAAAACAACAGCAAAGAACCAACAATAATAAGCATTGTTCTGGATTACAAGCAACTACATCAGTTTTTTAATGACTAGGATTTTAAAAACACAGACTTTGGGAGTAATTTTGGGGTTTATTTTGGTATGGTACATTAATTTTCTGATTAATCTTGCGATCTCGGGAAAAGACTCCATAATGGTCTTCGCATGAGAGAACGTGGATTGCACGTGGAGTCAATATATTCATGATTGAAAAAAATCACTGGGCTAACGATGGTAGTTGCTGTCTGTGCACAAAATTATTCTTTATATTAAAAGTATAATTTCAAAATTGTAAAAATTTTTTAAATACTAATGATGATATATTTTTTAATGACTATATTGTTCTGTATATCATATGTTTATATGTTTGTGCTATAAGTGTGTATTGCTGTGGTGGTGGTGATGGTCAAACCAGGTTCATGAACCCGGATGCCTTCAAACAATGTAACACTGCCTCAGAACTCCAGAATAGCTGGTATTTATATAAACCGATGCAGGACAAAATGTGAGCAGGAGCAGTTTGAGTCACATTGCATTTTGGACACAGGGGATAAACTTTATGGCCCGTCACATAACGTTGTAACGAGTGTGTCCTCTTCGAAACCTAGCGAAAGTAGTCTGATCATGCCTGTTGCCAACCCCAACTAAAACAGCACCAGGGAGACTTTCCGCATACCATTCAAGCACAGGAGCCCTCCTGAATGTATGTATACGTTTCGTTAGCAGTGAGTTTTTCTAAAAACCATACAGCACTAAAAGTGGACTTTTTTTATTTATCGGTAATCAACCGTATTTTAAGGTATGTTTTAATAGGAAAACCAATTATTGCAATGGTTCTCATACCAAGACTTAAGAAAAAAAAAAATTCTTCCGTTATTCACCGATTAGGGCTCCTAAAACCCAAAGCCATATTTCGTTCCAAAGTTTATATATAACGTTTTGACCATGTTATCTTGTGAATAGAATAATTATAGCTTGTTATGGATTTTAACTGGTCTGCAATATGCTATTAGAAGCTAAAAATCATGAACGAGCTCGTAAATGGACCATCTAGCTAGTGGAAATGTTGAGAGAGGATGTTGAAATTTTCATCTTGATGCAACTTTAAACTGAAGATTAAAAAAATTCAATTATTTAAATTCTCCTCATAAAGACGAACAACTTTTGTAGTAAAAATGTTTCAATAATTCCAATATCTGAAAAGTTAGAATCTGAAAAGTGATTTTCACGCCCCAAATTTAACTGCTCCTAACATCAACAGTTTATGTTTCCAGATATTAATTTAGATGTAAAGGAATCTACTTTTACCTACCAGCTTACCGAGTGGATTTATTTTATATTTTAAGTCTTTGTAATTGAAACATATAGAAATTCACAACAAAGGTTTTTGATTTATTTTTTTAGAATTTTAAGACCATATTTAAAACTTCATCACGCTAGATGCATTCAAAAAATGTATAATTCAAGGATGTTAATATAATATATGTCAGTAAAAATCATTGAAATTGAATGTTAAATTAAAAATTCGGCTCGGTTACTATGTCAAAAAAATTTCGCTTACCTTACCAGATGCATGCATTTCAATCATTATAAAACTGAATAATTCCCAAGGTATTACATAGAATATCAAAGAATAGTATATGCTTTAAATATTTTATAAAACAAGTATCTTCAGAGAAGAGCTTTTTTCTGTTACTACAGTTAGTTCTTTCTTCTCACAACAACACGAGAAGATCAAGGCGCTCATATGTTTTTATTTAGAGAATTTTTTTCTCGATAATAAGGTAGAAGCTATTAATGCCATTCAACGTCATTATCCGCAATGACTGCTGTATTTTTTGGGTGGAATTTATTTACGCTAAAACTAATAAACATTTTACACGTACCCATTTTTCCCCAAAAGTCTCAGTTGACTTGAAAGCAAGAAAAACTGATTATGAAATGCAAGCATATATTTTTGAACATTTTTAATGTCTCGTATATGAAAAATAGAAAATATTTCAGCAGACAAAAACTTCTATCGTGGAATTATGCTAAATCAATTAGTTTTAAAGGTCCGTGAGTCAAAAAATAATTATTTTTTTGGAATGCTGTCAGTATGATAACTTAATAGATGTTAAAAGATGAATTATTACTCTTAGAATTTCCTTAAATTTCGAACAAAATTCATCGAAGGGAAACATGTACATCCGTTTAATCCGTACGATCATTAAAAAACGCAGTGAACTTAACTGATAAATTTGACACAATAGTTTTATGGCAAGGATTATAGGTCTCGATCAAATTTATACCTAGTTCGTCTACTACTTTTTTTACGGCTCTTGAGTTTATTTGTATTTTTCAGATCATACGAAGGACGTCAGGATAATGGGTTTACTTGGCGATTTTCGGATTACGTCAAAATCATAAAACTCCATTATACTTATGATGCCAATGATTGCCTGTTTTGCCAAAACGACTGCAATCCAGAGTTTACTTGGTGAATTTGAGATTAGACCAAGATCTCCAATATCGAGGTATTAGTCATCAAACGCGATAATTTATTATATTATATATATATATCGCAAAAATTATGAAAAATATTGTCGATTCATGTATGAACAAGACAAATAAAAAACACAACAAACTGGATAAAGGAAATTTGATATGATCTGAATACAAAAATTATAGATATACTTCAAATTTTGAACCAATCTGTTTAAGTAAGAATGCCAAAGTATACTATTCATTTCATCATACTGCAAACAAAAAAGCGAAAAAACACACTTCAGATTGTAAATATCCAAGTGAGGTGACATGAAATAACTCCAGCTGATTTTGCACAATATTTTATCCGATGACATAGGGTCAGAATATGAAAGTCATAATTTTGATTGTTTTGATGGTAAACGAAGTTAGTTGCTGAATTTCAATAGCTATTCAGCTTTAAAAATTATTTTGGAACTTTCCTGTGTAAAATAAATCTTATTGAATGTGAAGCTATTATTTTTATTCCTTTCTCTTGCACTTTTTGGTAAAAAGGAATCTTATGGTTGAATGAAAATCATTATGATCCGTGCAGTATAGCAGTCAGAGGACCTATGTTTTCAGGGACGATTTTTTCAATGATTATATTTCACACAAAACAAATACAAAAGGCAAGACAAGACAATAACTTGCCTTAACAGAACAACATCTGATCGCATTATTGTAACAATAGCAATGCCCTATGGGATGTGTACCTAAATCAGGCATCGCCATCTGTAATCCAAAAGAGGAGCTAGAGTAATGCAATTAATTGCTATAACCTACAATAATTTAGTCAAGTTTAACATCAAAATTTTGTGTTTAAAATTTCCTTTATGTTGTTGTTGTTGTTTATCCCCCTTGAATTGATCACCAATTCAAAACCAAGTAGAAGAAGATAGGGGAAAGAGGCTTGCAATAGCTTCCAAGGGTAAGC
Source organism: Argiope trifasciata (assembly GCA_026543055.1). Classification (NCBI taxonomy): domain Eukaryota; kingdom Metazoa; phylum Arthropoda; class Arachnida; order Araneae; family Araneidae; genus Argiope; species Argiope trifasciata. The sequence continues at coordinate 3,521 of JAPMOQ010054711.1, forward strand.
ACTCCTGAGCAGCCGAGGACAGAAGTCTGACTTCTTGCTTATAAGAAGATGACCCTCACACACTCGCTTCCACAACCCTTTTTTACATTGGAGGGTGGGGAGGACTCTCTCACAGATAGAACAAAGGGTAAATAATAATTATGCCCTAACCAGGACTCGAACTCAGAGCTCCGAAATCACGGGGAAGACACGAGCTACCCACAGACGGGGACTCCAGCAAATTTCCTTTATTCAGGTATCATGTGATTACTTCCCCGTGATCTGGACGTCCCGGGTTCGAGTCCCGGTTCGGGCATGGTTGTTACTCTGTGTTCTGTCTGTGAGGCGTGTGAATGTGCCCCCCTGTAAAAAGGGGTTGTGCAAGCGTATGAGTGTGTCACCTTCACTTGAGCTACAAGTCAGACTTCTGCCCTCTGGGTGCTCAGGGGTCTTTACCCTCAGAAGCTGCTGCACCCCCTTTCCGTGGAAACACGGACACGACAAAAAAAATGTGATGACTTATAACAAAATATCGATAATAGTTTCGCAATGCTCTACAAGTCAGAAAAATGTATTCGCTGTCAGTAGTGACAGAAGAAAACTATTTTATAACTGTAAGCATTTTAGAAATCTGAAAATTGTGAACATATGATTTAATTTTTCTTAGATATTTTATTTTTGTATTGTGCTATAACTTTGAGCAGTAATTTTATATTCAAAGACGACGGCTATATCTATATTTGGAAGAAGTTAGCATTGTCTTATTGTTCTGAGATGCTGATAGTCACGTTTCTGGTAACAACAAAAAATATTTATTTTATAACGTATTCTTGCACATAATAAGAGTTATAAAATTCGTCATTTTTATAAATCCGGTGCATTCTTGAGCAATCATGCGCGAATACTACTCTATTTCCTGTTAATAATAAACAAGAATTTAATTAGATTATTTTAATGCTACTGGGAGTTACTGAATATAATAAATCTACTGATATATTAAAACCCACTCGAATATTCTTTTGTAGGTCAATGGAATTTATATTTTCGTGTTGTAAAGAAAACTTTATTCTTATTTTAAAAAAAATTCGTATACTGTGGGTAAAAATAAATTATGAAACTATTAAATTTCTGGAAGGTATAAATATGATAATCAAAGTTATTTACATATCTGCAAATCAGTTTGATTTCAACAATGAAACTAATTATATTTTGAACTGCACCTAATTTTTATTTTCTCGCTTATAAAGCATAAACTATGACAATTGTAAAAAAAATTGAACTAGAAATTTTGACGAATTTAAACGTTTCAAATCCCCCTGAGTTTGAAAAATAGATTTATGTCATTATGTCTATCAGTCTTAAATATGATAATTAAAAAATTCTTTAAAATAGACGGCCAAATTTGGCGTATGTTTACATTAAACTGGTAGATTTCTGTCAAATTTTAAATGAAATACAATCAGAGGAAGACTGTCTATTCGAGTACAAGTGAATTAGAAAGTTACAAATCCTAAAGAGTTAGATAGATAAGATTCGAAACATATGTTCAGCATTTAAAATTGAGTTTTTTTTTCCTTATTTTGAACCAGATCTGTCAAAGGACTGGAATCTATATCCGTTTATTGGAAAACGTAATGACTCAAATAAATGGAATTCATTGTGTTATCTTTTGACTACAGCTGCAGTAACGTGCAAATTTTGGTTTCAATTGCTTGAAAAAAAGACGACCAAAATACATATTCGCTTCATCGATTCAGTAAAACTGTTAAATTCTTTCCATAGTACTATATTTCTTTAGTATTATTCGTCAATGTCCTGCAACACATTCATGGTCTTATGCAAGATTTACCGTTTATTCGAAGAAAGAAGAAAAAGCTGTGGAACGTGCTAAAATAGTTAAATAATATTAACTTTTGGCTTAAATCTGGTTCTTTTACCTATTTTATGACGTAGCCCTGGGTGAGTGTATTGACAATTAATCCTTGGCTTGCAGTTATTATCCAAAATAGGAATTTGTGTTTTAGACAAGTTTTTCTTAATCGATTGAAAAATAAATTTGACTCAAAGTTATAATCATAAAATTATATATTAAATTACATACATTTAAGTCAGTGTGTTTTTGAATTATCCCTTTTTGCATGTTTTTGAAAGAATAAATGACAGACAATCAACCCATTTTTGGATTTGGCACAAAATTTGATATATGTATAGACTATACAATTAAAATCTGTGTAACGAATTTCATCCATGTAGCTCTCTAGTTTTTGAAGTTGAATTCGAACAGTCGGACAGACAGACTTCCTAAGAACAGATTTCGCTCAAAATTTGATATAAATCTGTATATTTGGTGCATAGATGGTAAGCCAAATTTCATTGTATTGGCCCAAAGCGCTTATGAGTTATTTTGTCACAGACTGATAGACATTTTCCAAAAATGTGTATTTTGAATTCAGGGGTATCCAAAATGACTCGATTCATCAACATCTCGAGTCTGATTTTTTTTTGTCGATTGCAATTACTTTCTCTATATTCGAGAAAGTAAAATGTAACTTAGAGTTCGAATGTGGATAACAAATTTAATATCTTTACAGCGAGTATAATGAGGTCACTATTGAGGTCATATTGAGTATATTGAGGTCACTTTATATAATTTGACGATTACGAAATGAAAGTTTTCATTAGCAAAGATAATGAATAAATCATCTTAGGTTTTTATTTAATTTACTAATAATTTAATCTTGAAAGCTTTTAAAATTAAAAACTCTCCTCTTGAAATTTGAAGTTACTTATTGTGAAGATTTAACTAGGTATGAAACTAGTTTTAAGGACGTTAATTTTAGTAATCAGAGCTCACCTGCACATTTACAATGTCAAATACTGAAACCTTTAAAATCAATGATCATCTGTGCAGGTTCGGTGTCAAATGCAAAATAACTGAAGCGAATCGCTCTTATTACAGACGTAACAAGCGTTCAACATAATTACGGACCAGAACGAAACATGCAAAATTCGCCCGATTCAGAGAAAGCTCATGTGGTCCAATTGATTTGTTGGTGTTTCGCGATCTACTTCTCAGAATCTCACAGCTGCAATCAGCAAAAGTCGAATTTTTATTTTATTTTCACTTTTGGCGACACCAAAAGTTCAACGCCGCCTCCAGAAGCTGCGGCATTTTAATACAAAATGTTAAATTATGTCGAAAAGACTAAACAAAAATCTATTTTAAGAAAATAACTAGTCGAAATCGTCATAGGTTTGGCATGGTAACTCTTAATTGGCTATCGGATTTCCGATGTCAGTTGATCGTAAAAATATCATTGACTGAAATTCTACCAAAATATCTAAATTCTTTCAGAAAAAAAAATATATTTATAAAATGCCAAGTTGATCAATTAAGAAAAAAATTGGCATACATATTAAGCCACGAGAGGTGGAAGCTACAGTGAACAATTTATAACTACATTGGGCAACAAGCGAATAAATTAAAAAATGAGCTTTATTTCCTCTGTTACCAAATAAACTTGCCAATTCTCTTAACTATAGAATATTAAAATAATATTTACCAGTTAACTGTTTTTAATGAGTATGCTCGTCATGGAAAAAGTACAACATTTTGCATTATGACGAGTTGTGGATTGTCTCATAAGTAATAAGTATGACAATTTGTAGTTTGAATTAAATATTTTAGTAAAAACTCAAATACATTCGTAAATTTCAAGGTGTTTAAAATATTTTCAGACCAAGTCGAAATTAAAGGAACAAAATATGAGTTTTTTAGTGTTTCTTTTCATTCATATTTAAAAAAAAAGTATGTTTAAGTAAATACATAAATGTGATTAATGAAATAAAAATCATTTCATTACAATATAATTTCATAATACGCATACTCAGTGTTTGACGTGTTTACTAGTCATCGCTAAATTTTTGCGACACAATTCAGATATGCATTTCCCGAAGAGGTCGGAACTGTTAACAGGCAAAGATATGAAATATAACTGATCAGAGTGCGATAAGTTTTATAACATTCATTTAGTTACAATTGTATTTATAAATACCGATTTTCTACTTCATTGAGAATTTCTACAAAATGAACGCATACAGTTTTGAATCATAAATTATACAAAAGAGACACTCATTGGATTGTTATATTTTTTCAAGGACATGTTTTCATTATCATTTTGCAATTTGGCATGCATTTTAATGAATATATGAAAATATTTGTATCACTTATGAAATGCAAATCTACACGGATTTTCTTAACATAATAACAACGTACGAATTTTCTATATTTCCATTTTCCAACTTTAAAGAAATACATTTATTACATGATATTTTATGAATGTCTAATTATAACAATATAATGTGTATGAGGGGATTTGACCCTATCGATATCGAACTCAATGCACTTTGCTGAGTGATACCCTTCGGAGCACAATTTTTCCTTTTTTTTGAAATTTTAATAAAAATGTAAGCGAGATGTAGCAGATATTTTTTGCGAAAACTTCTATAAGCAATCTTGAGCAAAAATAAATGTCACATCTTAAAATTCAGAAAACTGTATTTTCAATGATAATTTAGCTATCAAAAATTTCTATTTGTTGTGACTTAATTTTTAATAATCTTTATAAGTATATTTTACAACAATATTTTTATTCTTGCTACTATTATCCTGAATTTTTCTTATATTGTTGATGATCAAGATATGAAGACTTCTGCTTATTTTTCCATATTAACTAGGTTTTTGTTTAAAACATGCTTTCAAGAAAATTTTTGATTATTGCGACTGTAACAATAAAACATTTAACTTCAAAATCTCCTTTTTAAACATTTTTGTAATATCATTATTTTTGTTCGACATTTTGTTTCCTTATAGTTTTATTCTAATGATTTTTTTATTGAATCAGAGAAGATTTTATTGAATAATTACCTTGTATATTATGTAAAATTATAGAATATGTTTTATAGTAGCATTCTGAACATCAATAATTCTTCTTATACTTTAAAGATTCTTCTTATATTTTAGATAAATTTGCTCCAATTTAAAAAAGATTAAAAGATAAATTGGAAATTAATCAATTACTGTTTAAAATTAGCCCCAGAGTTCTCGATGAAACGACAGAAAATTAGAAAAGCATAACGTAAAGAAAATAACTATATACATTTACTAAAATATTAAGTTTTATGTCTGTAAAAATTTCAGATTTAAAAATCTTTAGGAGAAATCCTTAAGACTAAAATACCGACAAAAGCTTTGATTAAACTTTTAATTAAAAATTTGGGTCGCCAAATTGCCAAATTTGGTTGATTCGAAATAAAACATTTCTGTTTATTATTTTTTTCCCACAGAAAAAAATATTTGCTTGAACAGTAGACCAAAAAAATAATTTTATATTTCTTTTTATGTAATGTTTCCAATGCATGGGATTTTTCATAACAGTAGAAAAAATACTAAATCCTCAAACATTTGCAGAAACCAATCATCCGTGGATCAATCGTAATACTCAACAATCAGCAAAAAAATCAGCGGAATTTCCTATTCACGTTTGGTTACATTTCAATGACTGTGTAAAGTATTCATTTCTAAACAACACGAGATAAATATTTTTTTTTAATATTTAAAATTCCTTCTTAATAGAGATGAAGTGATATTTCTTCTCAGAAAAACTAGCATGACTTTTATCATTAGGGATGATGAAAAGTATTTCAAATCTCAACTGCTTATAAAAATGAATGTGTAGGTTTGTTGCCCTTCTATCGACCAGACAATTTTTATCTTGTAATTACCAAATTTAGTACATACCTACCTTAAGGGGAAAGATGAGAACCTCGACCTTTTTAAAAATTAGAATTAGAATTTTTATTAATTAAAAATTAAACTGAATTTTGATATAAATGGCATTTCTGTAATTCCGAAAATATTACACAAAAGTGAAATTTACATTGTTTCAAAATTTAAGAAAAATGACTTATTATTGATTGCAGTTTAATAATCAAATTCTTCCAACTTATCGGTATTTTTAAAATTTTTTACGCTTAATTCCCAACAATCTATGGACATTGTCAAAAAATATGAGCCGTTTTCAGTGTTTCCTTAAATGCGATTTTCTCTCCTTGTAAAAAGGATTTTGCTTAATAATTTATCAAATGAATAAATAAAAGAAGCAAGAATACCGCGGACGTTAGAAAATACACGAATAGGGTATATACATTTTAATATTGCTGCGATAGCATGGCATTTTTCTCCATCAGAAACGTCCTTGTATACAATAAACAGAAAGCATGTAAAGGAAATTTTGAAAAATTTAGTTTTTCGTCTCCATCTGTTTATCGCGCAATTTCCACTTGTTGGCAATCGGTTCATTTTTTTTATTGCTTCTCGCGTTTTTCACAGTTTAGTGTTTATTTTTAAGATACAGGTTTTTATTATATTGTATTATTACCGTGTAACATACACTATTAGTCCACTTTGTTAAAAACATTTTTGAACCTATTTGTAAACATCACATCTAAATAGTGATTTTAAAATTTATACAGTCAAAGGATTAATGTCTAGCAATTTGTTGGAATCATGAGCATGAAATTATATCTAAACGGTTTAATTGAAATTAAATTCAACCAATTGGTCTCCAAAGACGACTAGTAAATACATAAAATCTATCCAGAATAAACAACTCTTTTAATGAATATGCATTAGTTCATTATCACTAGATGAGTGTTTAAATTGCAATCAATTATCAATAAATAATAAATCCATTTAGATATTACAAAAGAAAGCTTTGATTGAGAAATCACTGAATAAATTACGACGTTTTTATAAAGACATTTAATGACAAGTCACTGATATCTTTAAACGAGACACGCAGCGACTAAATGAGATACAAAATTTATTCAGAATTAGGCTCAATTATGCAGTAGGGGACAATCACCAAAGTATTTCGAAAACCAGCTGCACCTTACAAGATTTATATATATATATATATATATATAGGACATGTACTTATTATTGAAAAAAAATCAATTGCTACATTTTAAAATTTATTCATTAATAGATCATCACCAAAATGCTTTAAGATACAATTGTCCGTTACATGAAAATAAATTACAAAAAACAAGATGTTGCAGAAAAAAATCAATTGCATTTTTAAAAAAATTAATTGCTTATTTTAAAAATATGATGTATCAGATAGGAATTTGTTTGATTTTAATTTAAAAAATGAAAGCACTGAAGCACAATTTGCTATTGTAAACAGCGATTCCAGAAAGAGGTTTTTCCCATTGCTTGAGCACGTTCAACTACGTAAAAAAGTTTTTAATTTAAATCCTGAAGTTAAATATGTCAAACAGCAGGGCCAATTATTTGAAATTGCGTGTTTACTTTAAATCCATATGAAATCAAAAACAAATAATTAAAATGAGTCGGAAGAAAAATATGCAGTGAATTTTTCATTTTGTATGTATCCCCACAGAAATGCATTCTAGAGGCATCTAACATGAATAAATATAGGCAAAGAAATTTCAACTTTTTGAAAAAAAAAATCTAATTTAACCAATTATGCTTTTATAAGGTGGACTCTTGCATCAAAATCCTCAAACCAAACGCTTTATAGAAATTCAAACAATCAAAAAGGCAAAATTTCAATGTGAAATTGCATCCGGGACTGTGTGATAGGAAAGTCACATTATTTCTCCACTTCGTGTAAATTTATAGATGAAAATATTTTTTTTTATTGAGCAGAAATAAGTTTATGTAAGCAATAAAGTTTCATTTTATTAGACTTCTATAGTATAATAGCTATTTTGGGTTAGGTTGTGCCAATCTGAATTAACAACAAATACTTCAAATTTAAGAAAGAAGGATATACATAAATTTAAAGTGAAAAGAAAGAACCATTTCCGGTTAATTAAATAACATTTTATTTTATATTTATTCTCTTGATGCAAATAATGATAGCTAAAATGTTAAATATTCTTCGTCTTTCCTTCCTTCAAACTCTAAATAATGGTTACAGTTCTGTTTATCTAACGTAGTGGTCAGCAAACCATGTCTACCGAGCCATGGATCATATTGAAGACTTCCTTAGTAAAAGACAGCATAAGAACCCCCTAATCAAGTGAATAACCATATACCTACCTATATAATTTTTTTAATGCAGCTCTCAAAGGAGATTTGAGTCACTGAACTGTTGATAATTGACTCTGTTGACTGATGAGTTTGCCAACCACTTATCTAACGTATCAAACTAAGACCTTCACATTAAGATAAGACTGTCTATACTGCGCCTCATACTAAAATAGGAAATAAACACCAATATGAATATATTGTAGGAAAGAAGCCTGACTCAACTTCAATTTATGGAAATCTATTATCTCCTGGAGAGCGAAAATTTTTTGATAGAAATGTATTTGTGTCTTCCTTGAAATAAACCACCAGCAACCGTCATGTCTGTAACGATAAATTCATTACCAAAACACATATTCGCTACAATCAATGTGCCTTTTTTTGATATAAACCTCCGGCAGCCAACGTGTCCGCAACGATCAATTCGTTACTTCAAGCACATAGGCAGTGCAATCAGAATTTAAACATCGTGGGTTAAGAGCACAAACAGAGGAAAGAACCCATAATCTTCTTTCGTCAGATGCATATTTCTTGACTATGTCATGTTTCAAACTCAAAGACCACTGGTAAGCTGGTTTTTTTTTTGCAAAAATTCTCAAAATAAAAATTATTTAGATTTGAGATCCTTTTAAAACTACATTTGTCTGCTTAGGAATGAGAAAATGACACTTCATTTAACATGTACCAAACTTCCACTCTGACATTAGGATTCTTGATGTCTGAAACTAAAATGCATCGGATTTGCATGTACTTTGGATTTCTAATAGAAGTTCAGTATTCACTAGTCATAGTTTATCGCCAAGTCGCTATCATATTAATACAATTCTGGGTAAACACTAAACGCGGTTTCTTTTTTCCTTTCCTTTTTCGTTTTAAATGTGTTAGAGTTGCTTAATCTGGTCTTTACTGAGATTATAAAGAAATTTGCTGTTGTTGTTGTTGCTTATGGGGCTTTACAAGACCTCTGGCAGATACTGCCAGCAGTTTAAGCTGAAATTAGCGTCTCTTGTTTTTTCAGTTGCGCCAACCAGTCCCAAGAGTCAACTTAGCTACTTCATGCCTCACATTCGCTTGGGCAACCTCTTTTTTACAGAGGGGACGGAACATTTTCATAACTCACACAGTAGAATAATCATGCCCGAACCGGGACTCGAACCCAGGACTCCCAGATCACGAGGAAGACACGCTACCCCTATGCCAGGGGATCGACAAAAGGAAATTTTAGAATAATAAATGTCACGTTTCCTGGACGCGTGGTTCGATCCCAGGGAACTATCTTTTGTACAATTTATAGTTCCTGCGCTATAAATTGTGTGGCGCTGAAACGCTGTATTATAAGCGCTGTATATGTGCTTCGCCACTGTTTTTGAGTAGACGGTGAAGACAGGGAATCCGTCGATCAGCGTGACTCACGAATCCTGAAGTCGTGACACAAACCTCAAGAAAGCGCTCCTTGCATTGCGCAGAGCAATTAGAGCAGAGCGCGCGCGCATGAACAACTTCGATGCGACTCCAGAGAAAACATTGACAGAAAAAAGTGGGTGGGGGAGTTGATGACCTGCTGGGAAACGAATTAAATAATACAGAAAAGGAACTCAGACCGAACCAAAAAGATAAAAAGAAATTTTTAATTTTGCTTCTTTTGTATGAAAGTTGTCTTTCGTATCAAAATTGGGAAGCAAAAACTATCTTAACAAATGTAAGAATGTATCTAATAAAAGGGTGTCTTTTTTTACACATATCACGCTATTTAGATAAATAATTCTAAGATGAAACATTTTTAAAAAAAGAAAGGGTTAAATCTAAGCCATTTTAAAAAACATGCAGATATTCTGTTTTTTAAAAACATAATTCGTTTTAATTCCCATCATACCACTTCTTAAATTATAAAATGGCGAAATGATTATTTAAAAGTATGTTAAACTATCCTTTTGATATTAAATCCTAACTGTCCATAACAATTTTTAATGAATACCCTTTTTAAATAATTATTACCAAGATTTGTATTTCTTATAAAAAATTATTACTAAAACAAATTTTAACCTTTTTTGTGTTGAAATTTGTTTATTAATTTCATTCTCCATATAAATTTACGGAACTTTATCATGGGCAATAATAAAACGGTCAGGTAAATTGGCAAAATGTTTCCTATTATTGAAAGTATATCTACTCTAGGTCCATAAATAATTATATGGACTTGATTCAAGGAAGAACATTAAAAACGAAATATTTTGGGGAAAAAAAAGGCACAATATCTTTTTATAGAAAAAATCGGATTAAGAGATATCGACCGAATGCTCACTTTTTTTTTTTTTTTTTTACAAACTCTATATTGGATTTCGGTATTTTTATATACTAGACAGTACATATTCCTTTTTTAATAATCTGATCAATTTAAATTCATATTTTACAATATTTTTATCCGATTATCCGTATTAATGATTTATTTCAGATTTTTAAAGTATGTGTAAATGTATATATTTTTGTCTGTCTAATTTTTATTATTCACGATTCCAATCCACAATGTGTTATATATGTACTGTAATAATTAAATGCATTTTATGAAATACTTGAAAAAATATTTCCTGCAAGTTTCCTTGTAAATTCATTTATATTTGACAAAGAACCAGAGAACTATCTTTTGCACAATTTAATTGTAATTTAATCTTATTACTCACAGAATTTAGTTTCTTTTTAATTTGATGATTAGTCAAATAACCCTTTTTAGTCGATCTGCTGGTGGAAACTTTCAGCCCAGGGATCTTAGACTTCTGCCTTGTCAGAAATATGCTGCTGTATTGACCAAAAAATATTTTACTGAACAAGTTTACATTTACATCTTTCAGCATCGAAGTACGTTAGAGAAAAAAAGCTGAAGTTGCGAAAGCTGTAAGTGACCATACATGGTGAAAAGAATTTTAATATTAAGGATTAACCAATGAAACTAACATTATTCTTAAGAAATTTAAGCATCAGCAGAATATTATGAAAAAGATAAAGCACACACAAAAAAAAATGTTTCTGAAATTTTTATAACTGAAAGAAAAGTAATGTATCTCTTAAAGCTTCTCGTTTGTAATTTTAGATATTTTTAATAATTTACATCGTTAATTTCATTCTATGTTTATAGAGATCATTTTATATCAAATAGATTGCACTTAAACTGTTGTAATGGTGTTTATTTTTCTTACATATGTTTCATATCAAATCTCCGAATTGCACAAGCCAGAGACACTGGTGAATCAGTGAAAAATGACTATTGCTGCTATAATTCTGAAAATTATTCTTCGTTGAGTAATTTCATTCCATAAAAAACACAAGCATGCATTTAAAAAAATGATTGTTAAAAGAAAAGACAGTTTATTAAAAAAAAAAAAAAACTAAGCTATAAGCATCTTAATAGTTCCAAAATATATACACAGCCAAACAAGATTCGATAATTTAAAATTTTCCATAAATTTCGAATGCATAACCAGGAATGTAAATCAAATTTTGAAAGCTATACTTTAAACTTAAATTCAGTTCAAAACACAAAATATAATATTTAAACGCGAGATTTCTTACGCGTTCATTTCTTTTAACAGAGAAGGGAAAAAAACTCTCTGTAACAGAAAAAATCTCACTAGTGTAAAAATAATTCTTCCCGAAATGCGAAACAAACCCGTATAAATCTGACAGTTTTATTACGGAAGCATCATCAAACGGTTTGGGTTGCCATGACGATGCCATGTCAACAGCGAAATATCAGCCAACAAATAAGCATTTTATATCCAGCGCTCTGGGAATTGAGCGACAGTTTTTCACGGAAAGTTATTTCTTCGCTATCATATAAATGTCTGGGGCTAAAGTGGATCGTTTTAAATTAATAAATCTGTGTAATCAATTTTCAGTTATTGATCAAATAATTCATTCTATATTAGGAAAGAAAATGAAACAATTAAAATCAGATTGTTGAATAAATTTCTTAAATTAAAAATCTGTATTATATATTTATCAAACTATACGATAAGATTAATTTGATATTTATTTTAGAAATAAATCAAACATCAATTTATGTTTTTAAATGTTGACTAACTACTTAAATATAATCAGAGGAAATAAGTTTAAATGCTATTATTATCTATTAAAACTGCTAAGCATACATTTCCTCCAAAAACATCGTTTTGTTCTTTGCATGTAATAAATACATATTTTACCCTTTAATAAAACTAAATATACCTTACTGTACTCTTTATTTTACACACAGCAATAAAACTGTTTACAACATACTAATATTCCGATTCAATTTAGACTAATTAATTTTATTATCAGTTCATTCTAAAAAGTGTTTAAATAAACTGAATTGTAAACTGAACTGTTTAAATAACTTAAAATCATGTACCGCTCTTTTTCTATACATTTGATATAATAACTGACTATTTCAGGAGTTTTTTCTGAGTTTCAGCATTCAAAAAAATCTAAGAGGAGTTCAGTGGAGTGGAGTTAATTTTTTATGGCACAAAAATAATCCTTGGCTAAATTGCGCCACATTCACAAAGTTAAAATATTTATCAGTTTATAATAAAACAATCACATGGAATGTTTACAAAATCCAAATGTCTAAAAACATAAATTGTAAGTCATGAAAAAGCGCAAATATGATGTAAGGAAACTGTACTAAAAAGCGCAGGTGATGTTTATATATTATAAAAATCAATATTTAAAAAAAAACTAAAATTTTAACATGTGGTGTTTTTGTCCCAAATCAGGGTTTTCTGAAAATATGAAAGAAGCTGCAAAGAAAACCGTAGACATTCTATCAGAATGTGTAAAACAGACATAGGATTATAACAAATTGTATAAAATTTCCGTGGATCCTCCATCAACAGATGTCGGTTAGTGCTTCTCTGTGCCTAATCTTTAACATAATTAAAACTGTGTCCAGTTTTAAAATCTTAGAGGAAATGAATACATTCTATTCATTTTCGTGGTACCATTTTATATCTTAGTATCTTAATTGTTTTCTGTTTAATATAATTAAACTTATCGACGTTTGATGTTTTTTATCACCAAGGTCTGGTAATTTGATTTATTGTTTGTTTAAATTTAATGTTGACGATTCAATGGCTGTTGATTTTATCTACGTCATTTAAAATTATCGGTTCGATGCAGCTGGCCACACAAAATTGAAGATGTTAATGTTCTAAATAGCAGAAATAAGCTACAAAAAAATGTAACTTTTAAAATTTTTGTTTTGTGTAATCACATGTTTGTTTCATCTTCTATCTTTCGGATTTTCAATTCAAACGTTTAGCCACGTAAACATCAAGCAATTAGTTTGATTTAAATATATTTTGCGCTACTAATAGAGTAGAAGTTAGATTTATTATTAGCAGTTTATAAAACAGATCCTACTTAGTTCAGGTATTCATTTTAAGTTATATGTTTCCCAAATCGATGTTATTTCTTTCCAACAAATATCCTAAATTAAGAATGTATTCAATTTGGAATATTTGTGTTTATTTCAATCCATAAATAACATAAAAGGCGTACTTAAGTATGTTAAGATATTTTTGATTGAAACCATTCGCTACCAAATTATAGATTTAAGTTTTAAAATTTTCCCAATTCAATTATTATTTTAAAAAAGTGAGCAAAACATATTTATGTAACCATTGGGAGTTGTTACTGAAATTTCTCCCCCACTTTTTAATAAAGATATTAGCCTCCCATACACTTGATATAGAATTATGGACCTCAGGCAAGGCCATGAACACTCAAACCTGACTTGAGAATTCTGTGTTCCGTAACTTAATAAAGAAAATCACCGAATTTGCATTTTGAACCCACCTTTTTTGGTGTCGACTAAAACCAAAATTATACCTTAAATTACAATTTTCCATTAAGGTTACATTCCAAATTTTATTTTTCCAAGTAGTGTTACAGCGTTAATTTGCATATTGAAATACAAACCAACGAGCGCGGAATTTCTTGACGGATTTGGTTCAAACTGATGTACGTATATGCTTTAGATGCTGAATTTATGTATGTAATTTATTCCGTTTTTTTGTTGTTGTTGTTGTTGTTTTCACGTTCATTTAACATTCGGAAAGGCAGACACAGTTTCTATGCTATCATTTCGTTTTAAAATTTGATAGAAATATATAAAATTGGAGAAGAGGACTTTTACCAAACTGAGTTACCATATTCACAGATATGTATAATTCCAATGGACAGATCTGATACTTGCGTATTTGTCACAGTTTCGAAGTGGACCAAGAAAAGAATATTGTCTATCAATTGTCTTTTATTAGATTTGTATATCTATAAACGACAAGTTGCCCTTAATTTAGAACTAATTTTTTATTTTAATATTCTCACCCAGTGAGTTTTAGAAACTCTTAAATAACTATTATTAGATCATTTTGCAATGAAGCGATTATGACAAGAGTTTCCCATTTTAACCGTTTTCTCATCATTAACAAACAAAAACGGATGTTTTTACTTTAAATAAGAACATTCTACTTTAGTTTCTCACGAATAAAATGGGGTTCTGAATGCTGTGGAAATAGGAGAAGGTGCCTCCCGGATTAAGTCAACAAAAACTAGATGATTTGGCGCGTGAAGCGACAGCTGGGCGAATTTGTCTGTAAACTAATGCGCATTCCCATATCCTCGTTCTTACGGCTTTCAGAAAATCTTAAAACTTTTTTCGGAAAGGAAGATTGTTTGTACTGCATCGTTGCTTGGAATTTATATTTATGTAGAATGCCTTGGCAAAGTATACTATGATTGGAGACAATTATGATTATATTAAAAATTTGAAAATCAGTCATATAGTAAAAATTCGATTGTTTCAAACAATCAGAAATAATGGTAACCTGACCATTGTCAAGAGAGACTTTCAAAATAGCTCTTTTGAAGATTAAATTTTATGAAAAATCATATAATAGGTTGACAATTTGATAACACTATGTAACTGTTAGTTTTTAAACTAAGCTATACAATAGATTTCTAATAGATGCATATAAATTTTATAATACTTTTAAATGGTGGATATTGCTTTTAAATGCCATGCAAAATTTTATGATGAAAAATATTATAAGAATAAAATTGAAATTCTGATGCCTGTAGTTACCAGTAGGTTATACACTGTAAATGCTATTAAATCAACTTACAATGAGTTAATAATTTGGTAACACTAAGTATTGTAAATTTGAAAAGCTAAACTATTTAAAAGTATTTCTTCTTAAGTATGAAAGTTTTAAAAGGTTTTATTTTTAATGATACAAAAAATAAATGATAATAATAAAATAATAATAATGATAAAAATAAATAATTTTAATGATACTTTTTAAAGGTTTTATTTTATATGATACAAAATACAATATCTAATACTGCAGTGCTGAATAAAAAATATTTAAATAAGGAAATATTTTAATCTATATATCTGTCCATAACTTTTGGTTCTTCAAATAAATTAGTTTTGCTAAATGACAATAAATATTTTCTTAACCATTATCTATATGTAAAACGATTTTTTAAATCATTTTGTGCTTAAAAAAATCATTTAAAACCTTACACTTATTCAACTCAAATGTCGTAATCATCTTTAAATTCAAGCTTATTCGACTCTGATTAACATCAAAAATAATTACATCAAAAACATTAATTTCCAAACAATCAAGAATTTAAGGAAAAATTTTGATCGAAATTAAGCAAAATTCAATTATTAAAGACATAGAGAAAAGATTTCAGTGATCCTAAAGTGTGATACGGCAGAAATGAATTTCATTGCCGAAGCAATGTCTGTAACCGCGACCTTCGACTCTTGTCATTCAGCTGAAATGAATATAACCATGCTTTTGTTCATTTAAATTCAGGTTCAAATCCAGTCAGAGAATGACGAAAACGTTATGTCCTTGATGTCTGAATGAGAAAGAACGGTAGGTTTTTATTGATATTTTCTGCAAATTCGTTGCATGCTCAGATATGATTCAAATTTTTAAGAGCTTCATGAAAGGATTCACATAAATCACACCGGAAATTAGAGTATAAAATTTGCCCGTCTATTGTTTTTCTTTTATTATTTTCAAAATATTACTAAAAAAATTAATGAAAAAAAAAAATACTTTATTCAAAATTAATATGCAATTTCATTCGACCAGTAATTTGAACATTTCCCCCTGAAGTATTACTGAGCGGTTCGACCATCTTTTTGACCGCTTTTAATGAAATGTTATAACCATCGCTTGGATTAAAAATTCCACATTTACGTAGTAATTGTTTGTTCAGGTTTTAAATTATCGTCTGCCGCTATGAGTTTTTCTTTCCATCCTTTGATAATGGCCGCTGCAATTAAACGATGAACACATATTTATTTTTACTTTTTCTTTAAAAAAATCCTGTTCTTTTATACAAGAACATAGTAAAATTATAGAATCAATGATTCGATATAATTAAAAGTAAAACAAATACAATTACCAATAGCAAAAGAAAAAAGACAGGAAAAATACGGATTAAAATGAAAAAAAGTGCTAAACATATTTTAAGAAACAAATTTATGCTAATGTTGCAAAAATAAGAATTTTTAAAGTTAAAAGAAAATTTTAAATGTTTTTTGTAAAAATCATCGTATTGTTTCTTAACTGCAAAACAAAAAAATCTTAAGAGAAACGAATATAAATGTTCATTGTCTATTTCCAAGAGATGCATCTAAAATTAGAAACTCGATGCAGAGTCCTAGACGAATTATATGAGCTAATTGAGAAAAGATAATAACTTTAGAAGTTAAGATTTACTTAAATGATTCAGTAAAAAAATATATGAACTTAAAAATGATCATTAATAGCTGAGGCATTATAAAAAATATTATTTCATTGTAAGAGCTACATGATTATAAAAAAATTTATAAATCAGAATCCTGAAGCTTCAAATAATGACTAATTTCTACACCGATATGTAATAATTTCAGTTATGCATCTTTGATTATGTAAGATTTCAAATTATATATACATGTTTAGGAATATCCTATGTGTATCTTAAAATTAGGTCATTGCCTATGATTGATTGCTTTCCGTAGAAATTCATTTTCAGCTACGGAAATTTGTTTGCACCTAGCAAGAGCGAATAAAATAGGTTAAAAAGTTCCAAATTACCGTTGGAAAATAACCCTAAACAAATTCTCGTTCGTGAATTCTTCCTCTGTATATGACGCAGTGGAAAAGGAATGGAATTATGAGAATTTACCTGAAGTAATTCTCAGAGGTCTACACCTTTTCACGCTCTAGTTCACTTTGTAAACAACCTGTCTGATAAGTCAATTATATTGAACTTTCATCAATCTTAATTTACACAATGGAACATCAAAATGAAGTTCTATTCATTATGAAAGTACTTACAATCATGTATTAATATTTTGTACCTTATATTTGAAAAAAAATGAAAGTATAGTTACTAAAAAGAATTACCTTGAGTTTTATTAAAAATTATATAGAAAACATCTGCTTGAAGTTTCAGATTGGCTTTGATGTCTTTGACATTAGCCATTTAAAAAGCAGGAAATAAAAACCATCAGAGTTTTGAAGCAATAAAGCAAGAATGTTTTTCTTGAAGTTAATTTTTTATTATTATTAAGAAACTGATTTATCAATTAATTGAAAGGTTAAAACGCATTTTATATTCCTAATATTAAGAAAAAATTTTTTGACCTTTTTTATTTGAAATTATGCTTTTGCAATGTGCATAGAATAACAGATTTCTTTTTAAATATTTAACCTTAATTAAAAAATACAAATGAATTAATAAAAATGACAAGTAATTTAAAAAAATTATTTGAATTGACGTAAGTATCTGATGTGTACTTTATGTTTATCATATGGAGTGAAATTAGAAATGTTAAAAATAAATGTACTGAAATAGGATATGCTACTTAAAAGATAAAGAGATTGGTAAGGAATACAAGTCGGTATTTAAAAACTGAAGAAACATTTGTAACAACGAAGAAAGCTTTAAAAAAAATCCTAAATGTAAATAATAAATTTTCATGTCAATTTCACAAAATGAATGACATCTTGCGTTTGTATTTTGTTTTTACTGAAAGATTTTTGAAATTTATTATTAGAAGTCTGAGAATAACTGATTTTCCAAACTATATCTTGTTAAAAACTATTGAATATTCATATATTTATTTTAAGATAAAAATATTCCACTTTTTGATAATAACGAATTTAAGAAAGTCAAATTTGATGGAATTTAAATTCTTATTTGATCATTTAATATCTGGTGTATTTTACTTTAAATAATGTATTGTTGCAATCAGATGCTTTTCGCAAAAAATTAAAACTACTTTGCTTTGGAATTTTCTCACCTCTTTTTTGCATCTAATAAAACTCATCAGACAGTCTAAAATTAAATATTTCATTTTATAAATGAAATAAGCAACAATTTTTTTCATTAATCGATAATGAAACTTACAGAGCAATTAACATTTCAAAATAAACAAAATCGATCAATAAAAAGCTACATTTTTATAAAAGTACTAAACCATTTTTTATTATAAAAAAACAAAATAACAAATTGCGTTTTACTTAAGATTCATAATCTTTAAAAAAAAAGTTTGCCTTTAGTTTTAACATACAATAAAAAAAATAAAATTTAAGTGAACCAAAATTTTTTCATATTACAAATTTTATTTATTACTACATTATATTAACATAGAAGCCTATATGTGAATTGCATTCAATATTTACTTTAAAGTTTTGTTAAATTCTTATTAATTTTTAAAAAAATTCATGGATTTTTATTGTAAAAAATGTAATCACTTTTTTAAAACAATATTTCAGTTGAAAAAACTTTTTCAAAAAATATTTATATAAATATTCCATAAGCTCATAATCAGAAAAAAAATTTTACGCTTTATTTCCGATAAATAAACTTTTCAGAATAGATAACGAAACAGGGAAAATTTCAAAGCTTTTTTTCAGATTAAAGTAAAATAAAGTTTCTAATATCCGTTAACAATCTGTTACGGATTGATATCCTTATTCAAATAAGGTGGTATGTAATTAAAATTCACAATAGAGTCTCTCGAATATCATTAATAATGCGATTTTTCTCTCAAGTGGGAAAAGTAGTGCACGAATATTTAAATCGTTAGAATAAAATTCGATTTTCTTTTATTGTTTTGATTTATACTAATCGGTTAACGTTCTGATTTATAATTATTTTATCTGATTAAATATTTAAAACCCAAATAATTTCATGAACATAAAAACTTGTTTTCAAATTTATTTTTAGTTTAAGAACAGCTTTAACAAATTGTATCAAGAAATCTTGTTATTTAGGGCTTCTTAAACAGCGGAATTCCTCGCATATCAGAAATCTGAGGTTTGGAAGTTTAGAGTTTTTGGGCAGACTTTAAATATGTATACATGTGTGATTTCTTAAAAATTACAACCATCAAAATTACTTCTAATATAACCAGTTTCGTAGGAATTATTTTAAAAACTAACTTAAGATATCTCGCCAAATTCAACAAAACGATTATACTCAAAATTAATACAAATACAAAATTTACTTTGAATAAGTAAATTTATAAAAATTCATTAAGTAAACAAAAATAAACATATATTTCAAAGCGATATGTTTTATTTAATACATTACAATTGATTATAAACCAAAAACTATGCAAGATTAAACTGTTTTGCACTAATTCCTTTTAACATTAATCAACTATTTCGTTTAACATGAATTAACCATTGACTTAATACTTATGATCCTGCTTGAGCATGGGGAACTACGTGAACTTGCAAAGTGAAATATTCATATGAAAACTGGATCGAACCATTCAACCAAAAAATATCCAGCAAAAAATTAAAGTTCCTCTAATCTATTAAATAATTTATTACATATATAAAGCAAATTTATAAACAATAAAATTTTCTTACGTAAAATTTCTTATAAAATAGATATAAAATTTTAAGATTACTATTATTTCCAACTGTTTTGTAAACTGGCAGTATATAGCTGAATTGTTTTTTCGTTTAAAATTTAGGAATACAGAGAAATCATTTATAAAAGAAAAAAATAAATAACCTTAGAATTTAATGAATTTTTTGAAAGTTGTACAACATAACGTCAATGATGATCATGCATTATTAGCTTAACATGACTTGTCTGTAAAGGGTCAACCTGAGTTTGTTAAGCTATTCCAATTTCTTAAAGTATGCCATTCAAAACTAATGTAGAAAATTTATAACTGAAGATGGGTGCTTACCTCGAGTTGCTGCGAATATTCCTCGGTGAGTCTTTCGTTGGCTCGACTTATTTCTTCATTCTTTTCCAGGAGGGCCTTCCCTAGCTCTGCGGCTAGTATAAGGTCCTTCTCTTTGCGGGCCAGTTGTGCGAACACATCGTCCGCGTCCGCCGCGCTCTGGGCCTGCTGCTTTTCCATCTGACACACGTAATCCTCTAAGTCCCCGTAGAAGTTATGCTGCTGCATGTCGTCCGCCCGGCATGTGGTCATGCTGCCCTGCGCCCCAGAATTTCACAAAATCCGGTCCATCCCTCCGACACCAGAATTCCAATGAACAAAAGGTAAAAATACACACCCGCGAACGTGACAGCGACGTCTCAACGTAACATCTCCACGACGCCGTGTGACTAGCAATGAATTTTCGAACAGTGCACTATCTGTATGAGAACACAAACACACCGAAGAACGAGAAAATTTTTCAAGGTTTGAGACTAGAAGAGGAGAACCCTAACTAACCACCTGCACACTCACGAACGGCAGCGAGCGAACTGTTTCCACTGGAGCGAACTTTTCAAAAAAGTTTTTAAGAGGAATATTGTAATCCTTTCCGCTGCGCTATATAATCTTTGACAGATCAAAACAATGTGAAGGCAATGCAGGTGAATCAAAACAACTCGGAGAATAATTATTTTCCGAAATTCCTGGACAATTTTTATTGGAACGGTTAAAGCGCTTAATCCAAGATCCTATAAGTAAACAAGTTTTAAAAAAAGTTTCGATGTCAATCCAGACAAGGCACCATTTCAGCAGCGAACAACAACAACGTAACGCTGTATCGGAGCGTGTGGAGGTCGGAACCACCTTACCCGTTTGAAAGAACGCTCGGCAGTAACCTAGGGAACACAACTTACCTGTACGAAAAGTGATGTAAGAACAATCTAAGCCAATCACAGCGCGGTTAAACGTGCTGCCAAACAATTTACCTGGTCTGTTATTGTGGGTCAGTGTTTGGCGCGACTATCGCTGCTGCTTGGCGTCATTCCGGAACTTCAGGTGGGAAAACACCTCTCACCTACCATGGATTTTTTTTCCTTCTCGTTTTCAGTATTAAAAAAATAATTATCATAAGGACAGCCTTGTAGCGCTTAGTTTCAAACTTTCGTTTCGTAAATTTTATTCACTTGTTGATGTTACCGCTCTATTGAACCCCGTTATCAATTTGTTAGTTTAGAAATATAAAGTATGTATGGTAAAAATAAAAGTTGAGTTTTCTTTGAACTTTTTGGTGAGGTAACAGATATGGATCCATTCTAAAATGCATTTAGTAGGATTACAGCGGAGTTTTTCAATGACAATTCACTAACGAGAAAATGACTCTCATCATATTTTCTTAATATTTTGATTTTGAATAAAGATAATGATAAAAGTAATTTAAATGATTTCCTGAAGTGTGAAAACGATCACGAACTATTTAAATATTATTTTGTATCGAAGATTTATGCAAATACATTGTTGTTATAAGATGTATTTAAAGTTTTATTTGAGAGAAACAATGTTCTTTTAAAAACAAATAAAGTGTGTAACTGCGTTCGCGGTGAATTTTTTTGAAAAACGTTCGAAAATAATTATATTTTAGAATATTTTCTAAAAGAGATTGAAAAAACGCATATGAGACTAAAACCTACTAACTTTGAACGAGCAATTCTTGAATATAATATAAATTTATTTCGTATATCTCGGAAAAAACTCTAATAATTTGGATGAAATTTTATATTTTTATCTATATAAGTGTCTTTCCTGAAAAAAAAAACGTGATTTTACACAATACATACACACTTTTTATAACAATATTGACTTATGGCTATATATGATCTGAACTGGCGAATCAGAGATGAAGTAGGGGTTAAGGCTTTTGATTCTCATGCACTTTTCTTATGTTAGATGTCGTGTTTGCAGCTCAATTAGATTTTACTTATAACTTACTTACTTATAACTTAACTTACTTATAACGAGCTATGTGACACTATTTTATTTATAGCTTTATAAAAAAAAATTGCCGAGCGAAGTGTGGTCTCCCAAGTATTATAGTTCTCCCACTGGTGTGGTATGGAAGTTTGGGGAGGAGGGTACCAGCTCGTGCCGTTCTCGTCATCTCACTGTGGTTCAAAATTACGAGGTCCGTTCCCAAATAACCCTAATGTTGCTTCAAAACGGGCCGCTAATATAACTAAACCGAGGTAGTATTATAAGTACCAATTAAATGGCAAAAATTGGAAAAAAAATGGCTTTAAAAAAGTCAAAAAGAGGGATGTAGGGAAAAATTTTTAATGTAGAGATTTTTTACATGTCTATCTGCAAAATTTTTACAGATAGCTTAAAAAATATATTATCTAGTTTCTGAACTAAAAAATGAGCTATTTTTCTATTCATTCTTTTAATTTTGGAGTTCGACTTATAAATAAAATGAAATTTTCCTTTTTTTTCACATTGTTAAGCACTACAACAAAAATAAAACATTTCCGAATGTATTATTTATTCACTAGGTTGTGAATTGCAGAACATATTGACAAATTATTATTTTAAATTTGAACGAAAAATATACATCAGATTATAATTTATGAGGTATTTTCTCTTATTTAATTTTAATTTATTATCTATATTTGTAATTTTATTATTTTCTATATTTGAGAAAATGAAATGTAAATGCAAATATATATATCAATGTACATGTACACTTTTCTACCAACTGCTGAAAACCCATATTTTACGAGGAAATTATCAACTTCCTAAAACAACATCCTGTAACTTCCTAAAACAATAATAACTAAAATTCTATCGGTTTTTTATAAACATAAACAAATAAATAAAAACTATATTCAAGCATTAAGAATATAAAATTTTTTTTTTCATAATTTCGTTAAAAAAAATCGATTTTTTGAAGTAATTACTTACATAAAAACATTTAAAATAACCATTCTCTCTAAATAGATAAATCAAATAAAAATTATCAGTTTTGATGTTTATTAAAAAATATGAGTCATATGAATGTTTAAGTAAATAAAAAAACGAACAATAAAATTTTCAATTGTTCGCAAAGACATGAAGTGGTTGAAATAAAATCGATTGTTAAATGCTGCTGGGAGAAGGAAATAAAATATCTGAACATTATAGAATTCATTTTATTGATAATTTCCTCTTAAAATATGGGTTTGCAGCAGTTAGTAGAAAAGTGTACATGTACATTGCCCTAGAAAAATCATGTTCATATTCCTTCTTTAAAGTTTTATTGCTATAAATCGAAAACTGAATTTTTTAAAACAATTAATGTAGATTTATAATTATGTAATAAAATATGAATAAATATTTACTTATGCTTCTGTAATTTCATTAATTTCGCATTTTCAGATGTAGTACATCTATATTAACTGCTAACAGTGAAATTTATTCATTTTGTGATTTTAATGATTTTATAATTATTTAAATAATTAAAATTGCTTATTTTGTGAAGAAATAAAAATTCTAAGAGTAACTGATGCATAAACTTTCAATCTTATTAATTTGTTTAATTAGTCACCCCCAAAATTTATCATTTTGATGATTTCGCTAGAAAATTATTATCAGTTAAAATAGCACTTACGTTAAATGCAATCAAAAAGTCTGCATAGAATATATTTGAAAAACAGAATTTATATAATTTTTTTTCAACATTAACTTTTTATAATTCATGATTCATTTAAATTAGGAATTTTTTTTAAATAAAGTGTCATTCTGGAAGAAAAATTGATTTATTTTAGCTAAAACAAATTGATAATCAACGAACATAAATCTAAAGTTGATCGAATTTTTTAAAAAGTCACTCAAATATTTCAAGTATATCTATATATACTGATTTCCTTTTATCAATGTTATATTTTTTAAAAAAATAATTATATTAACATCTTGTTTTAAAGGATCGCCAAGCGCCAAGACTATTCTGGAAAAGATTTCATAATTTCGAATTCTGTTCAGATAACGAAGAAGCATCTTAGTTTGGAGTTCCTTCTCCAAACTTTGGCCTCACATCAGTAGGAGGCTGGAATGGTTCATATTTTCCGAAATAAAGAAAAGAAAAATATCATTAAATGATTTAAATGACGTAATGTCTTATATCAAGGAACAAGCTTTCTTCCACCTGGTGTATTGCCGAAATTTGGAGAACTCGAGTAAACAGGGTGGGCATGGATTTGGAGACGAAAATGCCTGCTCGGATATCTTCTTCTAACACAGCCGACCACCCCGCCACCACTGAACGCAGCAGTATCGACAGAATTTGTTGTAATCGACTGTTGAATCTCCTGCTCAAATATCTCTTCGTCATTTGACTGGAGTTCTAAATTGAGAAGACTGCCCAGAAATAAACGCTGGACTTTAATAAATCTAACTAAAAAAAGTGGGTGCCGGTTCATGTGTTGTTCTCGTTTTATGTTTATGTTCAAAATTATGATGTCAGTTCCAAAACAAATTTGTTGTTTCTAAATGGAATGTTAATATAACGAACTTAACTTATTTTACTTCCCATGAGCCAGAACTCAGAAACGAAGTGCTTGTACAAAATCATATCTTAAAAGGCAAGGGTAAAGTTTGAAAAACTTAGACCAGGGTGACATTTAGAATGTGGTAATATACCTTTATATATTGTTGGCATTTCAAGTATAAAAAAAATTAAAGTGAGAAAATAGTCTTCAAACTTTTGGCATAGCTTGTATACTAGTAATCTGAAAATAACCAAACGACGTATTATTTAAGGTAATCATTCCATGAAAATCCATAACTTAAACTCAGATTCATTATTCGAGAGGTCATTCGGCTCTAGATATGTCTTTTTTTTTCTTCAACTTTCTTTCAAAATTACTTAAATTAGCAATCTATAAATCTTTTTATTAATATATTTTCATTTTTTAAATACAAAAATAAAGAATTGACTACCCAGTTCTTGAATTTTTATTTAATCTTTTTAAGAAAGTAATTATAGGCATAGATACCTTTTTTTTTCAAAATTTTAAAAATAAAATTTATGAAACAGAATGAATTAAATTAATGAAATTTCGTATGTTAGCTAGTGATTACATCTATAGTTATATGCCATATTTTAGTTTCAAATGGTAAGAAAAACTATGTGCAATATGCATATTAGATGTTCGAGTTATTAACCGCAGATCGGGAATCAATTGCCAAAAATCGCACTATACATTCAATAAAAATGCTAGATTCAAGCCACATTTCTTTTACCAATCTATGCACGCACAATCTAGATTCACAGCATTATGTGGGAGATAACATCTTTATTAATCCCCTGGGTTCATTTAATCATTGGGATTCATCATGCACTAAGTTACGGATAAGGAGTCTAATTCGTCATTCAAACTGGGACAAAATTAAACATTTACATTCTTGTTCACAGCAAGAGTGATTAATGTCAGTTGTAAGAAGACGTTTCTTTAAAATTCTAATTTATATTTTTATCATATCGCTGAAATAAATGGATTTTCACACAGAATCTAATGTCTTTATACACTATTACGCCCTTCAGCAAATTAAACTCATTCCAAACGCGAGAATTTTTTAAAAATAAATCTGTATCTAAAGGATTAAAAAGTATACGAGAAAATTTTGGGAAGACCATTACAGTTGATTGTTTAGGATATCGCAACTAAAGTATTCAATTGCGATTAAACGCAACAGATGGTGTGCTTTCCTTCTAATAAAAACCCCATGATTTAAAAACTCAAGGAACTAGATAAACATAATTTGGTATGCAGTTTTGATATCAAAATGAGTAGCATTAAATTTTATTAAATATAAAATTTTAATACTAAATTTTAGGCCTAATCAGTCAATGTAGAGTCCCAAATGTAAACTCTATACTCTTTACTGTACTACAATGTTAAACTCAAAACGTTTCATATTATTTAATTAAACGTAATTAATGTTAAATTATTGAAAGCAGTTACGCCAATTTTTTTAGGATTGTTGAAGAATATGATGGAATGTTCTTCATGACGAAATTTTCAGAATTGTTTTCTGACATTCATTCTTCTAGTTTCCAAGTAGATGAGGAAAAATTTTTGGATTGTACAAGAAGGCCATAAAATATTTTCCTGATTTTAAAAAACTATGATGAAAGAACTATTTAATATATCATATGTTTTATGATATACCAAGAAACAGCACGACTAATGCAGAAGTAATGATTTTATATTTGATTATTTTCAAAATCATATGAACGAAGATAAAAGTTTTACTACTTTCTTTGGTTACATGAATTCAATTCAATTAAATTGACATCTGCCCAATGACAGTTTTGGATTACAGGAGCGTTTATAAATTGTTCAAGATACTGTTGCACTCAAAGTTAAAATAGCAGCTGCTGACAGCAGGAATGTTGAACAATTTATGAGGTGAATTGGAATATCACCGTGATAGTAATCAAATTATCAAGCATACTCACTTTAAAATTTACCTACGTAAGTATTTTATCAAAAGTTTCATAAACGTCTGAAAAATATATCGTAACAACTGTTTCGAAATCATAATAATTATTTAAATCATTTAATAATTATTACTTTCTTATAATCATGTGAAGATTTGTGACAAGCCTGTATATACAGAAAGATTTTAAAACCACAAGAATAATTTGGAACCATGTCAGGCAGGAGAAATAAATTTTGCACTGCAACTTGCGTAGGAGTATCATTTTCCAATGAATTTGGTTATTGTTTCTTATGTCACTTGCCATTGGACCGTCCCGTTATTACAAAGACACCGAATTAAGCCGATAAGGTGCGTCTCTTGTTTTAGTAGCGTAAATTAAGGCCAAGAGTACGACTTTGCGAGCGTGCATCATTTATTCGTTTGCACAACCCCCCTTTTTACAGGAGGGCACATTCTCACATTTCACAAATAGAACAAAGAAAGAACAACCATGCCCGAGCCGGAACTCCAACTCAGGACGTCCAGATCACGGGGAAAACGATGAATTAAATAAGAGACGGGTCTAGATAAAGCTTGCAATAAACTGAATGCTTAACGAATTACAAATTTCCAATAGTTTACAGTTACAGAAATAACACATTATACACTATAAGTAGCAAGAAATAAGAACAGTTGCCGTCTCTGCAACAAACCTTTGAAGTACTTAAAGTATGTGTTCAAATGATTTGCCCTCCTAACTGAGATACGTTTCACAGTCCGCTGTTCCCTCAACTAATGTTGCAGTACTATTATAAATTAATTTTTATTATGTCAGTGTGGTGCATTTTTATCTGATATATATTTCTCTTTTTCTTAATTTGTTGGCAAACAGGTCCCAGTAATGAACTTTTTTTTAATTCCTTATATCATTTATTATAAAAATTATTTGTTGTTGCATGCCTAAAGGTTATCATATATTAGAACTGTACAATAAAATTTAAACGATTATTGCTTATAACGTTTAAATATACAGCACCATTTTTGGAGCCATTTTCCAAATTAATCCCATCTTTCCAGATCCAAAATAAGAGAATTGATAAGCATGTCTTGAGTATTAGAAAACAGCAAGAGGTTAAAAATCCCTAAATTGAAGGATTAAACGTCAGAGTTCCGTTTCCGTTCCACTAGCCTTAAATAATTGTAGTCCTATATAACCTTGAATCAAATTTACAAGGTCTATTATCAATGGACTATTGTCTGGATGGTCAAAAGTCATTGTTAAAACGAAAAAGAAAGCACATGAAATTGAATTCTAATTGAAAACATAAGTCAATTATTGGATGAAAACTGATTTGAAGATAGGTAGTTATTTGTGTGAAATTTATTTTGTTCTTCCATATTTTTCCAAGCAATATGGGGCGGGGGATGCTAAATGAGGAAAAAAAATCACCAATGGGAGTAATTTTCCCAAAGCTTGTCATGCCATAGAACGCCTTACATGGCTTTGGCATACAGTGGTTACGAAATATTTTTGGCATGAATTTAGCAACTTTACTGAATCTATCGTGTGATCCTCGGTGAGTTATTTGGAGATTAATCCCTGACATACCTTTAATAGTATTCGAAAATCTAATTTGTACTTCAGACATGCTTTTCTCAACCGATTGGAACAAAGATTTGACATGAAGCTCTATTTGTAGTCACAAAATAACCAGTAGCCTTTCACAAATTTAAGTCATAGCATTTTTGAATTATCTCATTAACATATGTCTGAAAATAATGCTGATAGACAATCAATCCTTTTTTTATATACGAAATAAGTTCGATAGATATATACATTATAGATATTAAATCCGTTTACCGAATCTTACTTATCTAGCTCTTTTCGTTTTATAGTTGTGTTAAATTATATTCGAACAGTTGCACAGACAGAACAGATGTTATTCAAAATTTGAAATAAATTTGCAAATTTGGTGTAATGACTACACATCAAATTTCAACCGTTTAACTCAAATCATTTTTGAGTTATCTTTGTCACAGACAGACGGACTTTTCCCCCAAAAAATGTGCTTTTCGAAGTCAAGCAAGTCTAAAACGGGAAGATTCGTCAAAAGATATTTTGAAGATTACTATAGTTTATCTATTCTTCGTATAAGGGAAAGTAATAAAACATAGTTGATACGTTTAATGCAAAATTTTAGTAACTCCAATCTTGGGTTTAATGTACAATCACTTCGTTTTAATAATAATTTTAAAAAAATCTCTGTTTTATGTAATGCTAGATAAGCGCAGTTCATATCGTTAATTTTCCTGGTAATTAATTATATGCATCTATTAATTTTTCCATTAGAAGTAGTCCTTGGAGTTACTTTCATTTTGTTACTCATTGAATATTATAATTTTTTCTGTAAATATAATAAGATTACAAAATTTAAGCATATAGAGAAATATTTAAAATACAAAATTTAAGCATACAAAATTTAATATTACAAAATTTAAGCATACAAAATACAATATTACAAAATTTAAGCATACAAAATACAATATTACAAAATTTAAGCATATAGAGAAATATTCCTCTATTAAGTGTAATTCAATGATGCATGGCTGTAGAGACTAACGTGCAAATAGGTCCAGTTATCTGGAGGAGGAGGCGGTGCTATGCACCCGGACCCCGCGACTCAGAGGGATCCCACCGTAATTAAGAATTAAAACAATGTTCTGAAAGATAATAGCTTTTACATGTACTGAAAATATTTCATACTTATCACACTTGGCAGGCTGAGCGTCGACGCCTTCGTTATAAGCCAATGATCACAATGAGGCCTATTAAAAGGAGGAGAGGGCATTGATTTATGAATAAAGAAATCCACTTCAGATATGTTGAGACAGAGCGGCGTGATTTCTGGGCGCTGAGGCTGGGTTCAAAAAGATTTGTAAATCATCAACTATATACTTTTTTTGCATTTAATGTAAAATCAATGTACATATTAATATAATAATGTAATATTTTTTATGCCTCCATCTATGTATGTTTGTTTATATTAAGTTGCACAAACAAAAGTAAAAGGATAAATTAAACGATCAACTCCTAGCAATGCACATTGCATACTGCTTCAATGGCCGGGGCCGGAATGAAAATAATTGAGGAAAAAGTTTTAATTTTGCAGTAGCCGGATTTGAATATATACGAAGTTCATTATATGTATTGAAGTCTTGTGGAAGTATGCAGAATACTGATAGTATAAGGTAAGTAGATTTGTAATCATTTACCTCACCTGTTAGTTAATGGCTTATAGCAGAGGTGTCCAAACTACGGCTCGCGGGCCAAACCCGGCCCGCCAAGTGATTTTATCCGGTCCTCGGAGGGTTTTAAAACATAATGATGTTTTCGCCCAAACCTTTTCATTTTCATAAAGGTATATCGAAAAACTACGTGGCCAACAAAACGGAGTTGTTGTACTTGATCAAACAAAAATGTCTATCGCGCTGTTAAGTTATAAGACTAAATTTTTGATCTTCAAGCAAATGAACAAATCAAGGACAAATAAAAGGAAGGAAACTTAATAGATTTTTATAAATATTTGGATGCAAAAGAGTTTCCAAATTTGAAGAAATTTGCTCGTAAATTCATTTCAATGTTTGGGACTACTTACGTGTGCGAACAAGCTTTTTCTCGGATGAAGTATCTCAAATCAAAATATAGAGCAAATTTATCTGATGATCATTTGCAGTCATTGCTTATGATTGGTGTAACAAATTTTGATCCCAACTATAAAGACATTCTTCAACAACAAAAAAAAAACAGTTTCATCATTCGCATTAGAAGTTGCATGAAAATATTTCAATTTATATAAAATAGTTATATAATTATACTTTGTTTGTTTAGAATTTTGTATTTTCCAGTTACAATAAAAAAGTATTAATTAATAGTATTTAATGCTACTTTACTCATAATGATATTTTTCAATTTGTATATACATGTGGCCCGTATAACATGGATCTAATTTCGATCCGGCCCGTGCCGCGAACAGTTTGGACACCTCTGGCTTATAGTATCGCATATAATAATTTGATATTTCATTCTATAAACTACTTAATACTGTCAGATATAACGATGTCTACATCAAGAAAATATACTTCTGTGTGTAAAAAAAGGAAAATTATCAGAAATGAAAAAAGAATAAAAGCTAAACTTTAAAAAGTCACAAGTATGTTTTCTTGGCTACACTGTAATTCTAGCAAAGAAATAGCTTCAACTTCAGGAATTACAATTCACACTTCAACTGGGAATGAAAGTTCCACTCAAAGTACACAATTTTGCAATGAAAATGTTGGTGAAGTTTGTTGAAGAATCGTGTGTTTATACAATTGTGACCGAATCAGAAAATGACAATAACAAATATGATCAAGAGAGTGTTAATGATCCTGGTTTATGGCCTAATATTATAACTGATAATGTTGTGCCTTAAAATCGGACCTGTTCAACGTAAAGGAGTTTTTACTAAAAATGCTGAAGGTAGATCATTTTCTATTATATACTACTTTAAAAAAATGCTAAATGGTAAAACTCAACTTCGCAACTGGTTATTTATTCAAAGACACAAGACTCCGTTTTTTTGGTTTTTGGATACTGTTTTCCAAAAGAAGAGAAAATGACCAAACTACACGATTTATAGGTGGCTATAATAACTGAAGAAAGCTTCTAAATGTAAACCAAGATCATGACTGATCTAGCTGTCATATTAATTCTTTTATTGCTTGGAAAGAATTACTAAAGAGGTTAAATTTATGTTCGACTATTGATAAAGCAAATCACTTTAATATTAGTAAGGAAGCGACAAGACTCAAATTACTATTTCAAAGAATTATAGATGTGATTCTACTTTTTGCATGTTATAATCTTTCACTTCGAGGAATCCATGAAATAATAGGGAAGTCTAATAATGCAAATTTTTTAAGTTTAGTCGAATTATTAAGTAAATACGGTCCTGTGCTAATGGATCATATAAACAAAATAATAAATTCTAAAAATAAAATTGTGTATCATTTAGCAGGTATAAGTTCTAAAAATAGAATTGTGTATCGCAAGAATAAATTATTGCTGAGTAAGGAAATGAAGTCCTTAACAAAATTAAACAAGCACCCATGTACTAAAGTATCCAAATGAATTGCACTCCTGATATTTCCCATAAGGAATAAACTTCTATCATTATCAGATATGTGAATTTTGAAGGGAAATAGCTTAAAAGAATCCTTTATATGGTTTATTGAAGTAACTGATCTGACTGGTGAACTACTAGCAAACACTCTATTGGAAAGATTAAGCGAACTTAATATGGATGTAAGGAATTGTAAAGGGCAAGCATACGACTACGGCAGTAACATGAAAGGAAAATACAAAGGTGTACAATTTAGAATACTTTCTTTAAACCAGCATGCAACTTATGTGTCTTGCTTATCACAGCCCTTTAATTTCTTGATTTGTAATCCCACTTCCAGAGAGTTTTCACCAAATTTTTTTTGGCATATTGCAATGCTTATATTGCTCATTTTCCGAATTTCCATAAAGATGGGAAATTTTTACAAAAGAATTTAAACATTACTCTTAAACCATTATGTGACACTCGTTGGGAAGCCAAAATAGACTAGGTCGAAACAGTGTGTACAGTTTGAACAAACTTGTAATGCCCTAGAAAAATGTATTGATGTAAGTAACGATAATACAGCGGTATCCGAAGCTAAAAGTTTATTAGATGCAATACAAGCAATGCCATTTATTTAATGTTTAATAGTATGGTTTGCAATTTTGTCCCAAATTAACACTTTTGGCGTAGGTGTGTTGGCGGAATTGTGCCAATACGTAGGTTGAATTCCGCAAAGGATCGAACCTGCGATGTTCGGGTTTGAAAGCCAATAATTTATCCATTATACAAAAATGGCCACCGATGTTTAGTGGTAGGTACTGGCTTATTAAGATGTCACCACAATACTCCCCTACCAGTTTGTTCGGTTGAGAGATGAACGATTTTATTGCGCCAAGCGTTATGGCTAGTATATGAGCGTTGCTGCTGCGTCAAGTGAGTCTGACGACTTTGCGTTGGTGCGTCAAGTGAGTCTGACGGCTTTGCGTTGGTGCGTCAAGTGAGACTGACGGCTTTGCGTTGGTGCGTCAAGTGAGTCTGACGGCTTTGCGTTGGTGCGTCAAGTGAGTCTGATGGCTTTGCGTTGGTGCGTCAAGTGAGTCTGACGGCTTTGCGTTGCTGATGGAGAGATGGCGCCAAGAGAGCTGTTGAAAATTCATAAGAGTCAAAAATAATTGCTCTTGACTCGGCTTTTAATATAGTTAATAAAATTAAATCTGAAATCCAAAATTTAAGAAAAAAATTTAACACATTTTTAGACGAAGCAAAAGTGATAGGACGTAACTTGAACATTTCAGAACATTTTCCTGTGAAATGGATTCGAAAAAGGAAAAGATTATATTCCAAATTAGCAGAAGACGAAATTATTAAAAAAAAACCTGGTAAAGGAATTTAAGTGTTGTTTTTTAACACTGTAATTGATACTGTTATTGTACAACTAAAAGATTGATTTGAAAGTATGCCAAATATAATTTATGATTTCAAATTAGTTATTGATATAAATTTTTTAGAAAACCATGAGTTAGAAATAGGTTCGAAAAACTTTGTAAAGTTTTATAACAAAGATGTAGATGAAAACCTATTTCAGAAAATTTGTTTGCTACGGGATTTGATTTTGAATGAAAGAGATGTAAATAACGTATAAGACATATTTTAATGCATAAGAAATTTGTTTGCAACAAGATTTGATTT
>JAPMOQ010054720.1:0-11555 GCA_026543055.1 Argiope trifasciata
TTGAACAATCGACCCTAATCCTGAATACAGTTTCGAAATCGACTCCTGCAGCCAAAATTCTTGGTAGCCATTCTTGAATTTAATTTTTAATTCCTCGTTTGTCGTCAGTTCTATTAGTTCTTCTTCTAACTGAGACGATCCTGTTGTGTTGACATTGGAAAAGGATCCAAAACCCAGTCTGGTATGTCCATGTTTAAAATGTCCTGGAATCGTTCCTTGAAGTCATTGTAGAGGTTTTCCAAGTGTTGACGGTAAAAAAGCAAGTCGTCGTCCTTGAAGGATACTGATGATAAATATGGGAAGTTATTGAATTCACGTCTGCCTATATTTCTTTTATAAAATACCAGTTTGGACACGAAAGCAGCAATGCTATTTTTAGTCTTAATCAAGTTTAAGTTGCCGCCTTGAAGTTGGAGATTGACATCATTAAACAATTTATGCAGGTCTGTTAAGTACGCAATATTGTTTTTTGACACGATGAGATTGTCGGGCAATTCCGTGCCTTTATTTCCTAGTACCTCTATCACAGATTCAAACGGATTGTAAAATCGAGTCAAACAAATACCTTTTGAAAGTCAGCACACCTCTGTGTGAAGCAGCAATCGGTTGAAATCTTCATCCTTTGCAATGCAAAGCTGATTAAATAATCCGCCATTCAACGGGTGGTTTCTTATATTAATAATTGCTCTTATAACATATTGCAGTGATGTACGGAGGCGTTCGCTCAAATATTTAGCAACCTAATGCTGTCGATGAATTACGCAATGCTAGCAAGCACGCAGGGAACTTTATTTTTAAAATGGAAGCCTTTGAAATCCTGTGACACAGCCGATGAACCATAAGTAGCAACTGATCAAATATTATTAAAAGGAATTTCCTTATCATCAAAAACCTTTTCCAGTACATCAAATATGGTTTTTCCTTTTGTACCTGTTTCCAAATTGGTAACAAGCAACATTTCTTGACACATTTTTTCATCTTTGATAAACCTCACGCAAGACAATGGCAATGCTTCATTGGTTGGTAAAGTGAACTCATCCAACTGAATTGAAAATTGAAAAGTCTGCAGATAATTGCACAACGATTCTTCAATGCTTTCAGCCATCTCATCGATTCGTCTTTGCACAGAATTATTGCTCCAAAGAATTTTTCAGATAATACCTGTACCTGGTATATGAAGCATGGTGGTTATTACTTCTTTAACTGTTGGTAAAATTAAATCTTCCCTAATAGTCTGTGGCTTGCCTGTTTTTGCAACCAATAATGAGATATTTGTAGGAAGCTTGAAGTCCGTCATAGGCTTGTTTAGAAGCTGATGAAAATAATTTTCATTTCGTTGACTGATTTTCAAATTTTTTTTATGTCTAGAAAATAAGTCATATCTTTGTCTCTTTTATCCGGATGCATTTCATTAAGATGATCATGAAGCCTAGAAGGTTTCATCGCTTCATTCGAAAAATTTTTTGACAAATAAGGCACATTGTCGATGATGGATTTGTGGGATTTTCGATAAATCCATATTCTAAATAATCCACACTATACTGCTGCCTCTTCTTTTTTTGCTTCCGACATGGATTTTTCTTTCATTACACTTGATTCAAATTAAGGGAGCTGCAAGGGATCCTGCCGGTTTAAATAATATAAGTTGATGTAGCAAAATATTTAAGGCGCACAAACGCCGTTTTTATCGAACTCAGTTCGTGCTGCGTAGAACGATACAGAGAGTGAGAATGTCAATAATTTTCTGTAAGAGAGAAATAGACTAGCTTCAGGGTTGCCGCGAGGAGTGTATTTCATCAAATTGGCAAGACAGGTTGATAGTTTTGGCGTAAGTAGCCACAGAGTCACATCTCTTTCTCTCAACAGTGAAGTCTGATATCGAAGTATGTGAATTTTCGCACACGTCATAGAAATGAATTTATCAGCCTGATTTTTAAGTCTTTTTTTTAGACTATATTTGATTTATCTCCCAATGCCCCTTCGTGTCATATCAACGCCCCCTAATTTTCTCTAGGTTTTTTATCGCCCCCCTGAAAGCTTCAAACGCTC
Organism: Argiope trifasciata; assembly: GCA_026543055.1. Classification (NCBI taxonomy): domain Eukaryota; kingdom Metazoa; phylum Arthropoda; class Arachnida; order Araneae; family Araneidae; genus Argiope; species Argiope trifasciata. Next base: position 2,050 of record JAPMOQ010054720.1, read on the forward strand.
ACAAGGGGGCGTTATCCCCCACGTTGGGAGCCTAAAGATCTAGAGCTACCAAACTTTTTACATATACATACTTTTAGTGGGACGTAACATGCATCAAGGAGACATTTTTTTTATGTTCTTGAATTTGAATTAAATAATAAATCAAGCATTAATGTTTTTTTTCCTCTAACAGCTTTCAAAAATATTACGGTACAAAAAACGAATCTTCACGAATAAAAATTTAAATCGAATTTTCTAATGAAATAAGCTGTTACAGTAATGCTATTTTATCATGTAATTTTAATTTCTATTTTTATTAATTATTAAAGCATATTTGATATATTTTATGACATATTTTATTGTGGAAGTGAAATACTAAACGTTTTTTATTTGGTTATTTATATTTCATTCTTACTTATTTAGCTTTGTTGATGATTAAATGATGGTCTTATATTTCCATATGAAGTGAATTTCGGTATTTATAATGGTGTTATATATTTTAAAAAACTTATACTTTCATTAGAATTCCGAATTTCAACTGAATGAAAGTTTTAGTGTTCCCGTCTTCAGACGTTGATGCTCTTTTCGACGGCATGAGCAAATATTATAAAATGTAAGAAATTCAAAGTAAAATGAACAGAACAGTATAAGGCGTATCCAATAATATAAGGTGCAAGTCTCAACAGCTCTAATTTAAAACAATTATGTAAAATAGTGATCTAAATTGATTTTCACTAAAGATATTTCATTAAAATTTCAGCAATCATAAATCCTGAAAGTGGCTTATAAATGCATAGTTAGAAAAGTCAATATATTAATATGATGACATAAATCTATATTGTATATTATTAGCACTTTCCAAATACCAACGGATATTCTATTGACCCAAACTCAGTTTCAGAAGGAAACATTAGCGCAACAAGTAAATTCAAGACTTTTGTTTCAATTTTTCAGATTTAATTTTCAAAAAATATAGCTCTCAAAAATATAACAATAGAGATGCTACCGAACCCAAGTAGTTAAATTAGTTTGTTTGCTTCAACCTTAATAATATAAAACTAGAAAAAAATCAAGCACATAGCGGGAATTAAAGGCTAATGACTTACGCACTTCATGCGGGATGCATCTTATTCCTGACCGATCCTCATACACATGATATCTGCAGCAATATCATGATGGGTTTTCATAAATTTCTTCCATTCCTCAGAGCAAAAATAATTTTTCTGTCTAAGTACACAATCTTGGGCGACGCTTTTCAGGTCACCATCACTGAGTAGATCAGCGAGAACTAAAACATCACACGCATTTGACGGGCTCAAGTTCTCCTTCAAGAAGAGAGAACACCTGCGTTTCAGGGAGAGAATCTGATACTTGTCAGCAATCTTGTACAAACTGGATGCGCTTTCAATGTGCAGATCCTCCAAAGAATCCGTGTACATGTATAGCAGCATTCGGTGTACGGTGTCATCCTCGAAATCGGTGATGTCGACGTGTCCACTGTCCTTCTCCTTCATGTCGTTGCAGAGCATCCTCCTGAACACTGGGGATCTGGCGGATAAAACAATTTTATGAGCTGGAAAATATTTTGTTGAAGTTCGAATTTCTATGTCGCTGAAATCACCATCGTTAATGGATTTGAAGTCTTCTGCCAGATCGGAAATGCTTTTAGATTCCCCTTTTTTAATATTAAGCCCGCTTAAGCTTTCAACACTTTCATTCGTTGATTCAGGGCTTTCAATTAAGAAACCGCAAAATTCATGATCATATGTTCCAAATAAATAGGCACCATCAAGAGTGAGCACATATTTATTTTCCGTCAAATCTTTAGAAGAAAACAAAGTGTAAGACAAGCAGCTTCTAAATTATTTTCGAAGTATTCATGGGTTCCGCAATTTTTCTTTCTCCCTGTCGAATCCACCACAGATGTCTTAATGCAAAAATATTCTAAAGAATACAGTTCATTAAATTTTAAGCCTAATTTTCATTCACAATCCAGTTCTTCGGTGATAAAAAAATCTAAATCAAAACTCTCAGTTCTGAAGTTATATTTTTGCCCGGATTTAAGAGTGACGAATTTTTCCAACCTCCACATGAAAGATCTGCGATTCAATTGGAAAACCGTTCGGCCATATAAATAATCGAATACATCCGGCTTCTTTCCTTTTTCCCATAAAGTACACCGTACAGTGAGAGTGTCATCGGGAAGGTAGGCTTCTTTTACATTTCCGAAAATAAAGTCCCTTGATAAGCTTCTTTCGAAACCGCACTCCGAGTCAACTGCGAAACTTTGATTCGGCAATCCGTTTATTTCTTGCAAGATGGAGCCACTTTTATCCACAAAAGAGAGCAGATAATTTACTTGAACGACTTCCATTTCGGTGTCGTCGTATGTTCTATAAAGATTAAAATCCAGTTTATTTTCATCATTAAGTCCCTTGACGTAGAAAAACAACATCCATCTCGTGCCTTTCAGCGCATCTCCAGTGAAAAGAGGACATGACATGAACTCGCCCTTTTTCAAGCAGCAACGACTTAGATTCTCAATCTTCCACTGAAAAGTGCACGCAATCGTGTCAGTCGCCATCCCGAGTATCTGTGATACAACCTGTTGATATTTGTGCATTCACACGAAGAGTGACAACAGTCAAATGGTAGAAATGGCTTTCAGTTACAGCAGCCGAAGAAATTCAGCGGCCAACACAGAGGAGTGACTCAGTCAGCCGTTTCATAAGATTCGGAAAGCGGTGGCAATTCCCTTCCCTTCAAAGGCGTTGTATTTTTGGACCAGTGATTGGTTAACTGAGAGAACGTGATTCATGACGTTCTCAGAGATGAAAATCTAAAGCGGAGGCTTTATCTGCTTATTTCCAGCAACGATGATAAATACAACGATTTTTTTTGCTTTGGTCGATTTTATTGATGCTCGATAAGATTAACTGTTGATTTTATGCGCACGCCACAAACTGAATTATTAAAATTTAAAAAAAATTAAAGAGATTAGAACATTTATTACGAAACATTGTAAAATAAAAAAAGGGAATTAGATTTTCGTCTAACCCTATTTTATTTTTAAAATTTTCTCTTCGTTAGAAAGAAGTGATAATGTGAAAATACAAATAACATTGATATTAATAGTATATTTAACATTCTTGTCGTAACATATTTCATAATACAATGCAATAGTATATTTCGTTGGTAAAATTAAATGGAAATTTGAATTTAATGCTGCTACTAATACTTGATCCCCTGTCGTTTCCAACGTCAATGGCCAATACATAAATAATCATAGTTTATTTTTTCATATCGAGCAGGTTTCAGAATAAGGTAGATTTCAAAAAAGTTTCTGTAATGTTTAGTGAAAATGTAACTTCGCAATTCAGCACCAGAGTGTATTTTTCAAGAGTTGTTTGTTTTTTAAACACGAATTTTATTTTTTTAAAACACCGTTTTAGACATGTAGGGATGCGATTGGTGTCTCCATAGTGGATCGGAGCATGTGCGATCACCCGCAGGCGCAGGAGAGAGAGTGGTCTCTTATAAAGAGCGTCGTCAAGTTGACTAATAATGCTGAATTCTTCGAGCGCAGAAGAACCATTAACTCCGTTGTGTATGTACCGAGAGACACTGCAAAGACTCTGCAGGTCCATCGGGAACAAAAGACCGAGGCTACTCACAGGCTAAAGTGGCCAAGTGGGAGCAGTTCCATCACCCACTACAGGCCGGACATGTCTCCCTGCGATTTTCATATGTTTGGTTCTTTGAAAATGAGATATGAAAGAGAAGTGCTACAACGAGATGCCAAACTCAAGGACGCAGTTAAGAACTTGGTCTCGTCACGGTCACAGGAATATTTGGAACAAGGAATCCTTTGGTTCTTCATGGGATCTTCATGCTCAGGCCTATGGTGTATAGTTTGAACAAAGTCTTCATTTATATACGCAATGCTGTTTCTTACATTTTTCATCTGAACACACCTTGTATGATAGTATGATAAACTGAACTGTTGTACTGATGCAGACGAGACCTGGAGTCCCGGGGTTGCCAGAAACTCTGGAACATGACACAGGGAGAGCGAGCCGGGATGCGAACGAGGACGGTGGCAGAAGAGGGTGATGGAGATAGAAGGAAAGCATTTATCCAATAGTGTTTCGGGCTAACAACAGAATTAATTTTCGAAATGTCAATGGCATGATTTTTTTTGTATGTGCTGTATAATATGTTATGTGTATGTGCTGTATCTGTGGTTGTTGTGTGTGTTTCGTCAGATTAAACGGAAAAACCCAAAATCTGGGTGTGGCACTTTTCTTTTTCAAATTTCACAACCCAATACAGTACACTGTGTAATGTTTCTAAAGGAGAACAAACTGTGTGCTTATCGAAATTTCTCATTTAAAAATATTTTGCTGTGAAAGGAAGCAAACATATTATTTTAATATTGAGCAACCATTCACCTTAGTTAAATAACTTATTGCAAAAGATGGCTGGTAATTAAAATATTACGTGAACACTGTTTCAGATTTGATGCATTGAATGTTTTATTATATCTATAATTTTATTTTAGGATTTTGTATTAAAACGAGATTTAGAATTTTTAATGCTATTTTGATTTTTCCTGTTTCACTTTATTTCCATTTTATTGCATTACATAATACATTGATGTTTGATTCTTTTGTAAACTGGTCGTATTCTTCGTATTGTTTACAAGTTATTGTTTGGCGCTGTGTTAATTCCTTGTGTGCGAATTAAATCATATATGAATACATCTAATGGGAATTATATGATTATGAAACGCAATCGAAAACATGCAACGTTTCTCTACTTTCTTTTCATTTCAAGCAGAGGCAGTTTCTGTGGTTTTATACAAATACTTACTTTGAACAACTGCACTGACTGTTATTTTTCCTTCACTGTAGCTAGTGTGCGTAGCTTTCTTATTCACTGTGACATATGGCAGTTTACAATTCCGCCGACATTTATCAGTCAGCTGTTTAAGCCGAGTGAGCATCTCTTATTTTTTCAGTAGCGCCCAATAGGGATAGAGTGCGGAAGAGCTACTTCTCGCTTCACATATGTTTGGGGAATGCTTATCCCCCTGTTAGTAATAAAGTTAGCTCAAGAAATCTTTGAATCAAACGGTCTTTATGCCAAATTTGTAGATCTCTAACAAATTTTAAGCAAAATACGCTCAGAGGAGGCTTTCTGTCCAGTTGTTTGAGTGTAATTTAACGTGATAACTCTAAAACGAAGAGAGACAGACAGATAAAATTCGGTACACGGAATCAACAACTGTAGTGAACCGCCACATTTTCATTTCCAACTATGGTTTGATTGCCTGCCAGTCTGCATTTTCAGAAACATGTACAAGCGTGAATCCAAACACGAAATGACTTAAATGTTTCAAATTTGATATGAAACCTTTTTACTGTAAGTATAGTTTTATGTTACATTTTAATTCCAACTAGTTTGGAAAAAAGCTTCCAAAACGCAAATTCGATTTTAAGATAGTATAAGCGCATACCAGAAATTAATCACCACGTAATGTGCTTGGGATGACCCGATAGATGCAGTAAAAATAATTAATTAATCCCGCCAAATGTTAATATTTCGTAATTATTATACGCCAATGCTACGCAAAGCATTGTCTGGGATGAATACATTTATTAGCATGAAAGGTTTGAGGAGACCACTTGAACGAGATGTTATCCAAAAGCACAACGTCAGATTAAATGATGGTCAAGTTATACAGCTCTCAATATTTGCACGGCAGACAGAAAAAGAAATGAATTCATGAAGTTCAGTTTCAGAATACAGTTTTCATAATTTTGAAAGATGAATCCTGGCATGTTGCATATGAGAACACACGTTCTCAAATGAAAGATATTTTTAGTTTTCTGGCATATTAAAAGAGCTAAAGAAGAAATTGAAAACGATAATTCTTCAGGAAGGTTTAGCATTTCTACTTTAAAGGTACTTTGTACATCCTCAAAAATGTAGTAAAGAGAAAACATTGTAAACGTCAAAACATTAGAACTCGAAATTTTGATGATTCCAGACATTTTATACCTCTCTGAATTCGGAAAGCACATATTTGAAAAATATCCGTCGGTCTGTCAGTGACAAAGATAGCTCAAAAACCTTTCTAGCTGATCGGTTGAAATTTGGAGTGTCGTCTTTCGAACAAATTCGCAAATTTCAATCAAATTTTGAATAAAACTTGTTCCGAGACAGTAAGTCAGTTAAGCCGTCAAAATGAAAGTAACCACAATAATTACAAAACAAAAACAGCTATAAGCTAAAATTCGACACACAAAATCGGCATTTAAGTTTAGACACATATCACGTTTTGTGCCAAATCCAGCTCCAAATAGGGTTGACAGTCTGTTAACCTGTATTTTTAGAAACATGTGGACACGATAATTCAAAGATGCAAAGACATGATAACTCAAAAATGCATCAAATTTGGTATGAGATTTTGGGACAAGTGTGGTTTTGTGTCAAATATCTATCAGAATCGATTGGGAAAAATGAGCCTACACACATTTAATTCTTCGATTCTATTAACCGCATGGCAAGGATTTATCGCCAAGAATGACTCGATAAATTCAATAAAAATACTAAATTCAAGCCTGAATTCAGTACTTCGCAACTATTGTAATCTAATGCTAAGCAAGGCAATCTCTGGAAAAAAGCCTTTATGAAAGAGTACGGGGTTAAGAGTTGGGGAGACCATTTTCGTTGGTTTTATGAACATCATTTATGAATATCTGATGCATATGAAATTCAAGTATTGGAAATTTTTAATAAAGGCAAATTAATATAAACTTCCTCAATTTTTTTTCAAATAATATATATCATTCTTTGCATTGTGAATTTTTTTAAAAAAAATTGTGACTTGAGTAGCGTGATTATTATCTTGTGACTATTATAAATTTCAAAAAAAGAAAAAAAGTGACGTGAACAATGTTACCAGATCATATGACTTCTATATATATAGAACTGACAACTTTTGATTGCCAACGGATTCTAAAATACTCCGAGCTTTTGCTCATGCGTTAGGATGGGTTTAATTTGTGAGAATACGGTGAGATGACACATGAGAGGAGATGTTTACATTTATCTCTCTATTCCTATAACAAATGTGTGTGTGTGTGTCAGCTGGCGATCTACAAGCCAGAACGTCCTACATAGAGCTTCCAAATTTACCACGGGTATACCTTGGACACAGGGAGTATGCATCTCTGAACGAATTTTTCGAACTTAAAATTAGAATTTAAATTAATTCAAAATTAAGCTGAATGTTGGCGTTTTTCCGCTATAACTGCCGAAAATTCTATCACACAAACATGATTTCTGCATCAAATTAAAGATTTTAAAAAATTAGCTTTTCAGTCGTATCAGTGTTTGAACATATAATTTAAGTTTCTATTTTCAAGAAATTTTTAAGGAAATATTTTAACCACATTTTTTAACAATATGTTTTGGACAAATCAATAAATTTATTCTGCACAAGCAATTCAAAGGAAAAAATTAGCTTTTATCAACGTGTTGCCATCATGTTAACAAAAATTCAAAAACAAATCAACTATTATTGCAAATTAAATCTTAAAAAAATATAACTTTCAGCACGTGATTGGACGAAATAAAATAAATATTAAATGTTATATTTGAAAAAAAAAATGCAAGCAAAGGTTTCTATTTTCGTTTACAATATCTATATCCTCAATTAAATAACATCTTTATTTATAACTAGCCGCATTTGGCGACCAGATGGTTCACCATGAGTAATACGTTCTAACATTTTCAATTAAATACTGACATACCTTGCTCTCTTTATAACTTATCAGCCAAATATATTTAAACTTCAAACTTCGAGAGTCTAGTAGCTCGTGTTATTATAGAAGCTTTACGATTATTTGTTCATTGTACTATATATGTCTTTGATTCGCAATCAGCTGTTATGGAATGATGTGAAAAATATCACATCTTATATTTATTCCATAACATTAAGCTACCATTTCAACACGTGCTGAGCATCAAACTCTCCTAGCTTTAATTTGCAATAAGAGTTAATTTAATCATTTCGTTTGAATTTTAGCCAAGGTGACCACAAAGCACTGTTACACTCTTAATGCACTCTTGCAGGTTAAATTCTACTTTCATTGTGTGAGAAAGGAATTGTTGGAAAATACAGTATTTTTTTCAATTTATTAAAAATAGAAACTTAATTTATAGGTAAAAACGCTATTAATGAAAAAAAAGTAATTTTTATGAGAGGATTTGAAAAACAGTTTTGTGCTGTAATATTATGGGAAAAATCCGAGAAAAAATACTTTTTGGTCCTCCAGAGTAAATATGTGTATACCAAGTGCGGTAGCTCTAGATTATATGGTCTGGTGTGCAGTGCTGTAACACACACGCGCGCGCGCATTTATTCATATACGCAAAAACATATTCATTTGATTATCAGCCTTGGAGTAATTTCGGGCACGGATTGGATGAGATTGATATCTTCTTTAAAATGTGGGACGGAAACGTTTAAAAGAACAAGTTTTCATAATAATATTCTTTAATTTTTTTAAATCAACCAGTTTTAATGATTGATTGATGTAGCAACTTTTATTTTAAATATTAGTCAAAATATTTTGTAAAATATGGCTCATATAGCAAAGTATGACAAATTCAAAGTATGAGCAAATTATGACTATTTAGAAATAAAGAAGATTTATTGAAATAATGATATAGATATGGCTAATGATTCTAGAATCCTTTGCTTGAATTTATTTTTTTTAAAAATATATCACATTTTATATATATTTTATTTTATCCAGTCACGTGCTAAAAGTTGCATTCCTGTAGATTTAATTCGCAATAATGGTTGATTTTTTAAAAAAATTTGGACTTTTTAATACTATGGTAACAGGCTGTTAAAACCTAATTTTTTCACCTTGATGTGCTCGTGCAGATTAAATTTTATTGTTTTATCCGAAATATATTGTTGAAAATGTGGTTAAAACATTTCTTTAAAAATTCGCTGAAAATATAAGCCTTAAGTTATATTTTAAAACACTAACATTATTAGAAAGCTAATTTTTTAAACCTTTAATTTGATGTAAACATCATGTTTGTGCAATAACATTTTCGGAAGTTATAGCCAAAAAACTTTGAAATTTCGCTTAGTTTTAATTAATTCAAATTCTAATTAAAAATTTGAAAAAAGGGCTCCGAGGTGCACATTCCCGACCTCCAAGGTATACATGCACCAATTTCGGTAGCTATAGGTTCAACGGTCCGGACTGTAGAGCGCCAACACACACACACACATTGAGCTTTAATAGAAGTATAGATAAGCATGATTGAATTATACAGCATACGCTTTCAAAGTCGGGCCCAATGGCTAATTTGTAAATCATTAGTAAAAGACACACATATTGCTTAGTACTGTTAACTTGGTCAAAATGAAGTAAATAACAACATTTTATAATTGAGTCAAACAATGCATTGATGAATAATGAGTTTTAGATTTTTTC
>JAPMOQ010054722.1:0-10399 GCA_026543055.1 Argiope trifasciata
TTTCAAATAAAACATTTCATGTCCATAAATCTGTCAAATTTCCAGATACCAAAGCTCTGATATTTTAATTGTCGTATTTAAACTCTGTATATTGGGTACACGAAAGGTTCTAATGGAGACTGGTTCTATAATATTTAAGTGCTATTAAAAATGTAAACATTCCGTTCACCTGTATACTAACTTTAGTTATAATTGTATTCTCATTTAGTATGCAAACGAAATTCATACGAAATTAAACACTGTACCCACATTGCTGTTTAATTTATAGTAAAAGGCATTTTAATCTATCATTTATTAGGATATGTCGGAAATACGATAGACTTCATTTACTATTCATTGCCTTTTGCAATTAACTGGTTTGGCAAGGTTATTGGTTACCTGGTTTACGTTTGCTTTTGATTATTGCTATGTTTAGATACAACATTTTATTCATGATACCATGAAAGAGTCAGATATTCAAGACTTAGATTCTTAAATTTTATTTTCTCATAGTTTTTTTGAATTTTTTTATTTTTTTTTTCTTATTTTTTTTTCTTATTGAATCTACAGTTTTTTTGAGGTGATAAGTTTTAATTAGTATATAATTACTGTATTCCAGCTACAATGATCAATTGAATATTTATAATAATATAACTACTTAAATTAAAATAATATCACTACTAAGTCTGGTGAGCTTGAATCGGGTCATTTAAATAGGGGCTGCTATTTTAAACAAATCTACTGCAGATTTCTATATAAATATTCCCTATTAAATAAATAAATAAATAATTCATACATTTTTTAAAAATTCAATTCCTACTTAGGTCAACAAAGAAATTTTTTACTTTAGTTACTTTTTACTAACCATCAAGAAAATTATTAAATATCAAAAAATGATCGATTTCAGTAAGAACTGAACTCACTTCCTACACCTTCACTTGAAAAATGCATAAGTCCTTGCATTTTATCAATTGAGCTATTGCCTGTTAATTTCAATTGTCACTACAAACGGCTAAAACTCTATTAAAAGTATTAAAAATGAATTAATATTTGAAAAAAAACTGTGTCAACATCAAGTGCCATCCATTACAAATTTTTAAAAATGTATTTGAACTTCAATGGATGAATAAAAAGCAATTTATTAACGACTGAAAATTTAAACAAGATGTATATATATCGATAGAGGGGGAACAAATAATAAGAATTGAAAAGATCATTTACTTTCTGAGACCTCTTTTTAAAGCGAAAGAAAGTTTTGGCTTAAGACCAAGATAATCCTTTTAGCGTTAGATAGTTTGTGGTAATAGCAAATTAATATGGACATTTATTTCGTTAAAATTAAGTTATATTTCAAACTGTATGTCTGTTACCATTAGAGGAAATTTAGTGCTTTTTTTTAGTTAGTGGAAATAAATGTTAAATTGTGACGAACTTATATTATAAAAACTTTTTTCATAATGATACAAATATATTATTTTAATGATTTAAAAAAGTGAATAACAGTCAATAAATATGCATAATTAAATAAAGTTGATTTCTGAATATTGCATTTTAGGTGAAATTACTTTTAGAATTCCTTAATATTTTTGATGACAAATTATAAACTAAAGACCAAAATAAATGACTTAATCTTATAAAAGATTGTTTTTACAAACAGATTTTTTTATATATTTTTTTTACTCTTTATCAATCATGATTAAGTATAATTAAATAATAAGTATTTGTTTTAATTTAGGTATATTAATGTTCTTTTTTAAAACTACCTAAAATATCAGAGAAGGACATAAGGCCTTTATTGCGTTCAAGACGGTTCTTTATCAGTCTCGTTGTTTTGAACCAAGTAAAAAAAAAACCCATCTCGGCTGGTTCTCCATTTTTGTGGATTTCTACACCATACCAGCTTGGGAAAATTTAATCCACACGTATGGTAGACTCTATATGTGGTAAATGTAGAAATCGCAGTCTTCTGAATCCAAACCAAAATTTGCTGCTAGATTTTCATCTTACATAATAGGATTTAGATTATAAATTTTATTATTAAAGTTTCACCCGAGTTTTTTCGGGATAATAAAGCAAGCAATTTAACGTATTTTTGTATTGACATCTGTTTGTCTGTGAATGCAATAAACACAAAACGTTTAGCTAAAGTAAGGAATTTTGCTAGATAATAAAATAAGACAATACGAGGGCAATCCCCCCCAAAAAAAAGGGAATTTTTTGGGACGTAGAGAAAGTTTTAATACGGTTGTTGGCAACACTGTTGTGAGTGGTGCCTTCTCCGCTACCACATAAGCACACAGGCACTTCTCTCGGATGCTCAGTCTTGGTTTGGAAGCCATTCGAAACGGAGCTCCCGATAAACGTTACCGCCAAAAGCGCGCAGTTATTCGATTTTTGAACGCAAAAGGCGTTAAAGGTTGAAATTAATTGCCTATAGACGGAAGTGTATGGATAGTCGTGCATGGATGTAAAACGTTCGCATGTGGTGTAGAGAGTTTACAGCCGGTCGTACTGAAATTCATGACGATGAAAGAAGCGGGAGGCCGTCCATTGCCGACGAGACAATCGCGAAAGTTGAGGAACTCATGCGTAAAGATCGGAGGATCACTCTGGATGCTCTCTGCATTTTGGTTCCTGAGGTTTCCAGAAGCACCCTCTAGAGGATTTTAACGAAAAAGTTGCAATATCGGAAGGTGTGTGCAAGATGGGTGCCGCGTATGCTGAGACAGAAGACCACAAACGGCAACGAGTTGATTCTTCCCCCGAATTTCTTCGCCGCTATGGACACGAAAAGGACAACTTCTTGCACTCAATTGTCAAGGGTGACGAAACCTGGGCATTCCATTTTACACCTGAGACAAAATAACAGTCACGCGAGTGGCGGCATCCTTCTTCGCCCAAGCCACGAAAATTCAGGCAAACACAATCTGCCTGTAAAGTCATGGCAACTGTATTTTGGGACAGGAAGAGGGTACTGTTGGTCGACTTCCTGCTTGCTGGGACAACAGTCAACGCTGACAGGTACTGTGAAACACTGAAGAAACTCAAAAGGGCAATTCAGAACCGGAGAAATGGGATGTTGAGCAAGGGTGTAAGCATTCTCCACGACAACGCCCGTCCTCACGTCGCCCGTCCTCACGTCGCCCGTCAAACCGTCGATCTCCTGCAAAATTTTGGTTGGAATGTCATCACACACCCAGCCTACAGTCCGGACTTGCACCCAGCTATTTCCACCTGTTTCCTAAGTTGAAGGAACATTTGTCTGGATGTCGGTTCTGCTCCGATGATGAGGTGGAAGATGAGGTTCAACGTTTCCTGAAGGGCATGGCGGCAAGCTGGTATGACATGGGCATTGTAAAACTGCCACAGCGTCTACAAAAATGCATCGACCGAAATGGAGATTATGTTGAAAAATAAAGCATTCTTCAATCTTTAAAGTGATGTAGCAATTATAGAAAATAAACGGTTCTTTGTATATCTAAAAATATAGGAGACATTTTTTTGGGGATTGCCCTCGTAATAAGTATTAAATGGTTCAAAAAAATCTTAAAATATTATGCTGCGTTTTGCAGATAAAATCTAGTCGAAAAGTTTTATCATACTACAATACCTCTAACTAAAGGCCCGTATCTATTTCTGGTATACGAAGAAAAAGCGTTGTAAACATCAAACCATTCCAAATCAATATTATAATTTAACTCCACATTCAGAGCACCCTTAATCCGAAAATTACATTTTTGGAGTTTGTCTGTCTGTGAATATAGTAAATCCAAAATATTATTGAGCTAGATTGATGAATTTTGGTGAATATTTTTTGCAACGGCGTCCTGGCATAAGGATACTGTCACGGGTTCGAGTCCTGGTTCGGTCATGATTGTTATTCTACATTCTATCTGTGAGGTGTGGGAAAGTTCGCCCGCTGTAAAAAGGGGTTTTGCAAGCAAATATGGGGCAGGAAGTAGCTACGTCGTACTCTTGGTCGTAGCTCACGCTACTGAAAAAAAAACTAGAGGCACTTACTCGGCTTAATACGCTGACATATAACTCTCTGCGAGCTTATAAAGTGCCATAAATAACAACAACAACATATATTTTTGCACCGAATTCATATATTGAATCAAATTTTGCACAAAACACGAGAAGTTCGTCTGTCTCTTTTTTTCTGACAGAATAAAAGTAAAATACACTTATGGGAAAAAAATCCCAACACTAGGAAGGAGCTGTGCTAGAGAAACGAAATTTGGTAGGCGTGTTTATACATCTGAAAATTGACGTTGATTCAAATTTCGAGCTACGCGCGTAAGTGTGGTGATAGTAGCGACACTATGAGCATGCAAATGAGGTTTGCTTTAAATAAGCGCAGTGAGGTTCGTGATCGTTATTTACAGTTGATATTTGACGTAGTGGGTTAATGTTAGTCAAGGAGGCCTCTGAGAAGACAAAGAAGCCATTATCAACAGCTCACTGAGTTTGAACGAGGTCGTGTTGTAGGGCTACGAGAAGGTGGGTTTTCTTTCCGCGATATTGCTGGAAGACTTGGCAGGAATGTATCCACTGTGCATGAGTATTGGCGGAAGTGGTCAAGGGAAGGTACTGCCTCAAGAAGACCAGGTTCCGGGCGGCCACGTGGTACTACTGAGAAGGAAGACCGTCGTATTCGGCGTATGGCTGTGGCTAATCGCACTGCGTCTGCAGCTGAAATTCGAGCTGCAGTTGGCACCACTGTTGTAGCACGAGAAAAAATATGGCTATTATTTTGACATAATAAGTCAGTGCGAGCCTCTGGTTTCTTTTAAAGTGTTTTATTCAACAGCAACAACATGACTAGAGAAAAAAGGTAGAAGTACAGTATGAAGAAATGGAATCACATGACCTAACACAGCGCCATCTATAGGAAAGGAATGTTAAATAGCTAAAATGGAAGGAAGAAGATGCAACATCCTCCAACCGCAAAAGGATAAAATTTTAATCTAGCTAAAATTTCAAGTTAAAAATTGAACATTAAAAATTCAAATGAAATTAGCTTGTTACAAATTCATAAAGCATCTAAATATGTGCTAAGGAAAAAGGTATTAATGAAGACCAATACAAAATTGATATTACAATTTAACAGGTTTGGCAGTTCTCAAAGTTTTACTTAAAATACCTGATGTTTCCAAACGAAACAATCTTTGAAATGGTCGAACCACCTCACCATTTTCAGTTTTGACCCTTGCAACTCGGGAAACACCATCACGTCCTTTATAGATTTCAATGATTTTAGCTAAAGGCCAATCAACACGTTTCTTACCATCAGAGCTGATTAATACCATATCTCCCACCTCAAGTGGGGTTTGATGGACGTGCCTGGAATGTTTAAGGAGAGAAATATATTCCTTTTGAAAACACGTCTTAAGCTTTTGTTTAACGGACTGGAGGTGTTTCGCACGTTTGCGTAGGTTCAGCACATTCTGTTCAAGATCCTCGACTCTGAATTCAGTCTGATCCTGTAAAAAGAGAGAAGGTGTTAGTGGCACAAGATCTGATGGCTCTTCGGAGAGGTAAGTAAGAGGTCTGCTGTTGAGGATGGCTTCACATTCACACACAACAGTATACAGTTCTTCGTAGCCAAGACTTGCTTTTCCCAAATTCCGTCTCAAGAATTCCTTCAACATTCTTACCACTCTCTCCCACCAACCTCCCCACCAAGCGGCAGTAGGTGGATTAAAATGCCAGGAGATCTTTTTCAAATCTGAATGAGACACAATTTTACTCCAATCGATATTTTTGAACTCGTTGTTTGCACCAATGAAATTGGTTCCATTATCAGAGTAGATTGTTTTCACTCGCCCTCGACGCGAGATGAATCGTCTCAAAGCAAGAAGAAAACTTTGTGTGGAGATGTCCAAGACAAGCTCGAAATGCACCGCACGGTACACTGCACACGTGAAGATAGCAATCCAAACTTTGTCACGATTTCGAAGAACCAAGGGACCTGCTAGGTCTATTCCAGTTGTTTCGAAGACGGCTGACATTCGTACACGTTCTTCAGGAAGAGGAGCAAACATTGTAGTAGCAGGTTTGGACTTAAATCTTTGGCAAATTATGCATTTGGATACAACTGAACGAACAGTTTTCCTAGATCGCAAGATCCAGTATCTCTCACGAAGGATTGTGACTAGAGTTTGTACACCTACGTGATTGAAGGTTCGATGAGTTTCCTCTATGAGTTTGGAAACAAGCTCATGCTTGTCTGGCAGCAGGATAGGACGCCTGAAAAAGTCATCATCACCTGTGAAGATTAATTTTGTTTCTACTCTAAGAATACCATTGGAGTCCTGGTATATGACAAAGTTAGGAGGAATTAATTTGCGGTTTTTTCCGAATGTCTCTCTTTGTATATAAATGAATATTTCAAGCTCAGATTGGGCGATCTCTTCGTTTGCTAAGTTCCCCTTTAAGATGGTTTCACTACGATTATTTATTAAAGATTTAGCATTAGAAATAAAACGTTTCACATAAGCCAGAATTCTAACAATTGTAGAAAATTTTGAAACTCTATTAGTCCAATCAAAGAAATTGGATGCGGAGTTATTTAAGGAGATACTTGACGTAACAGTAGGTTTTAACTCAGTGGTTGCCAGTTCCAATGCATTGGAAAAATCACAGTTCTCAGTTTTTGGCCAAGAGTCTCGATTTTCTAACCATTTGGGACCCTCCCACCAACGAAGACAAAAGAGAGTTTGGGCGTTACATCCACGAGACGCAATGTCTGCTGCATTCATTTGAGATGGTACGTAATACCAATCATCTTGTGAAGAAGTCGAATGAATTTCCTTTATTCGATTGTTCACAAAGGTTTTCCATGTTCCGGTATTCTTTATCCAACAAAGAACCACTTTAGAGTCAGTCCAGTAGAAGGTTGGGATACCAGAGATGTTCAAGGAAGTTTTGACTGTCTGGACCAAACGAGTACCAATTAAAGCAGCAAGGAGCTCGAGTTTTGGTGTAGACATTTCAGTTTTGATTTTAGTGATGGGATCCTTTCTTAGAGGAGCGACACGTGATTTTGCCTGAACTTATCTAATTATAACTTCATCTTCGCATTCGATACGCAAAAACACGCATGCTGCAAATTCTCTCCCACTAGCATCGCTAAACATGTGAATGGTAGTAGTTGACTCATGAATTAATCCCCCGAAATAACGCGGAATTCGAATAAATTTCAAAAACCCCAAGTTAGAAAGCCAAATTTTAAATTCCTCTACAATTTCAGAGGGAAGTTTATGATCCCATCCCAGCTTATCGTTTTTCCACGCTTTTTGCATTAGAAGCTTTGGAATGAGTGTTACGGGTGCGGTAAAACCGATAGGATCGAAAATTTTTTGCGAAATCGACAAAAGTTGCCTTTTTGTACATTTATCATTAATTTCAGTTGTGATGCAGTTAACATCACACGCAATTGTATCTGAATCGGGATACCATAAAAGTCCAAGTACAGGAGTATATCTACAGTCATTTAAATCCCGATTTTCACTTTGAGAAGAAAAAACCCATCCCGTAAGCTCAAAACCAGCTTGGGACATTACTTGACAAGCCGTCTTTGAAAATTGTTCCGACTCGAGATTGTTTTGGACGCTTGTCACTACGTTGTCAACGTAAAATGCATCTTTCAATTTTAGAGCGATATCATTCCCATTTTCTTTCATTTTATCTAGGTGGTGATAAATTGTTGCCATAAGCAAAAATGGACTTGATGAAAGGCCAAATACCACTCTACAATGCCTGTAGATTTTAATTTTGCGTTTTTCAAAGTCTTCCCACCAAAGAAAGCGAAGAAAATTTCTGTCGGAAGGAGATACGCTTATTTGAAGAAATGCTTTGCTTATGTCAGAAATCACGCCAATTTTGTTTTTGCGAAATCTATTTAAAATATTAGGAATCATTTCAATATAATTCGGACCTGTAGCTAAACATTGATTCAAGGAAACGGCATTTTCATCTTTGGACGAAGCATCGAACACGGGCCGTATTTTAGCTGTTAAACTAGATTCCTTAAAAACAGCTCTGTGAGGGAGGTACCTGCATGTCATTTTATTTTCTTTTTCGTTAACTGACACTTGTTCTATGATCCCCTTTTGTTCCCATTCCTTAAAAATGTTGTCATAAGACTCAAATTTTCCAGTCGCGATAAGTTTAGAAGTCATGGAGCCTAAACGTTTCTCCGAATGATCTCTCAAATCACTTAAGTCAGCATGACCTTCAATCCATGGAAGATTTACTTCGTACCTACCATCACGAAATTTAACAGTTTTTTCGAAAAAAGACAAAGTTTCACTATCGATTTCCGTTTTTGTTTTATTTTCTACGGGATCTCTAATACCAAGAATATCCAATGAACAAAGGTCGCAAATTTTGTTAGCACTAAGCAGCGAAATTATGGGCATAGCCTGAGTAGAACTAGTTTTAGAGGATTCTGATTTCCCCATTACTACCCATCCTAAGTACGTTTGGACAGCAGTTAAACCATTGGGCTGTTGACTGATACAACCAGTCAAAAGTTTTCCTAAATAATCAGCACCAATAAGGACCGATATATCCGAATTATCATTTTCACTATCGGATAAATAAATACCAAGTTTAGTGAAGCATTTTGTATCAAATTTACTTATTTTAGGAATGGTACCACAAATAGTTTCTTTGTCCAACAATACTACTTCACACGAAAAGTTTCCGCGTATTTCCTGAAGCTCACACTTTAAAGCCGAATGCTTAATTTTTTCAGTTTCTATACCGCCAAATAAACTATGCGTTAGAAATTCAGAATGGTCATGTTTTAAGTTTAAATACTCTGCGACATCACGAGCTATATAGGAACGCTGCGACGCCGAATCGCATAAACAACGAACAATCTTTGTCCTGGAAGGACCTGACACTTTTATTTGAAGCGTTTGTAATAAAACATCTGCTGAATGAGACGAGCTATGACTCACGACACTATTTGTCTCAATTTTGTTAATGCATGCAACAGATTCTTCCCCTTTGCTTAAATTGGGGCATAATATCGGATAATGTTTTTTAGTACAGACTATGCATCGAAGGTTCATTGTACATTTGTCAGCGCGGCAATTAATTCTTAAGCAAGATAAACATCTCTTTGCCCTAAATACCTTATCCCTTCTTTCCTTTAATGTTAACTTTTGAGCGGTGAAGCAATCACTACTTCTATGCGTGGGCTTTTCGCAGAATAAGCAATATAACTCAGCCCTGTTACGTTTATCATAACCTCTTCGGCCATCTGTTTTTGTTTGAGTTATTAATGCAGCTGCAGTCGGGGCAAGAGGCGCCGAATTTATTTTATGATCGGATTCAGTTTTATTTATTTTTCTTACTTTGGTTTTATCCATTGAGCAAAAACCCTTAGCTATTCGAATCCGTTCGCTGCCTATTACTTCATTCCGAAGAAACTGCATGAGTAGTTCAAGGTCATTATTCATATTTCCTGAACGAGAAGTTGAATTCCTCTCTCTCTCCCACGCAACCAAAATATCTTCAGGAATAGAAGCTTCAACTAGTGGGTAAAGCATACATGCGTATTTTTCTTTAGTTACACCTAAATTTTCTAAACAGCGCAAATGCGCATCCAATTGATCTACTAAGTTAATGAAAGGCATGTTCTGCGATTGATTTAAAATAAGTTTTAACAGTTCGCGTACATACAATTCAATTAACATTTTATCATCAGCAAAACGTGCTTTTAATTTTTTAATTACAGATTTATATTCATTTTTAGAAACTTGATACGATTGAACAAAATCGAAAGCCTTACCCTCGGTTGTCTGCATCAGATAGGCAAATTTAATGTCGTCCTCCAATTTAGGATCATCATCAATTTTTTGGAACATGGTCCAAAAAGAAAACCAATTTTTGGGATTACCGTCAAAAGTTGAAAGTTCCAGTTTAGGCAAATTAATAGAGATTCGATCGGTGGAATCCTTCGGTTTATTTCGATTTGCACAGCTTTGCAGGAACTCTTCAAAGCGAAGTTTCGCAGAAGTAAAATCATCACGGTAGTTTTCACACCTCTCAAATTCAGCCTCTATCTCGGCTGAAGTGGAAGCCTTACTTTCGGTTGTTTCTCCGGTAGTTGAAGAAAGATATTGGATGACTTTCTCGTTATTTTCAAACAGCCTCCTAGATTTTTCTTCCAGTATAGAAAATGCGAGGGATGGCTCCTTAACATTGTTAGCTGCGATGTATGTATCCAGCTCTTTAATTGTTTTTGTTACAGCAGTTCGCAAAACTTTGCGTTGAATCAAACAGCTGTCATCCATAATTCCTTTTCGGAAATTCCAATTTGAGCGGGTAAATATTGCCCCACGTTGGGCGCCAGATGTTGTAGCACGAGAAAAAATATGGCTATTATTTTGACATAATAAGT
>JAPMOQ010054724.1:0-13889 GCA_026543055.1 Argiope trifasciata
CTAATACCTCCGAGGAAACATTTTAATACAATGCGAAATTCAATATTATCCAAACTGTTTTCACATATCTCAATATAGTCACATCACACTAATGTACAATTTTTCATTAATTCTTACAATACCAAAAGTAGTTTTGATTTTTTTTATATCCAAATCCGATATGAAAGTTTAATGTATAAAATTGTCTCCATAATATTTTATTAACTTGCGAAATTCCATATTCTGCAAAATGTTTTCACATATCTCATTTTGGTCACATCGAACTAACGTCCAATTTTAAATTATTTCTTCCAACACCAAGAGATGTCACCTTTTTTATATCCTCCACCTATATGAAAGTGTAATTATGAAATTCTGATCCAATAACTAGATAATAACATTTTGATACCCTACGAAATTCCTTATTCTCCAAAATGTTTTCACATATCTCATTATAGTCTCATCACACTAATGACCAATTTTAAATTATTTCCTCCAATACCAAGAGAATTCATGTCTCTTTTATATCCACCAACGATATGAAAGTTTAGTGTATCAAATTGTCCTCTAATACTTCCATGATGACATTTCAATACCCTGATAAATGCAAGATTCTCCAAAATGTTTTCACATATTTCTTTATATTCAGATCACACTAATGACAATTTTTAATTTTTTCTAACAATACAAAGAGAATTCATATCTCTTTAAAATCCACCACCGATAGGAAAGATTAATGTATGAAATTGTCCTCCAATAGCTAAATTTTTATTACCTTGCGAAATTCAATATTCTGCAAAAAGTTTTCACATGTCTCCTTATAGTCACATCACACTAATGTCCAATTTTAAATTATTTCTTACAATACCAAGAGAAATCTTGTATCTTTTATATCCACCACCAATATGAAAGTTTAATCTATGAAATTGTCCTCGAATGCCTCCAAAATAACATTTCAACACCTTGATATATTCAATATTTTTCAAAATGTTTTCACATATCTCATTATAATAAATCACCCTAATGTCCAATTTTAAATTATTTCTTACAATATTAAAAGAATTCATGTTTCTTTCATATCCAACACAGATATAAAAGTTTAATGTATCAAATTGTCCTCTAATACCTCCGTGATGACATTTCAATACCCTGATAAATGCAAGATTCTCCAAAATGTTTTCACATATTTCTTTATATTCAGATCACACTAAAGACAATTTTTTTTCTAACAATACAAAGAGAATTCATATCTCTTTTAAATCCACCACCGAAAGGAAAGATTAATGTATGAAATTGTCCTCCAATAGCTAAATAATAAATTTTTATTACCTTGCGAAATTCAATATTCTGCAAAATGTTTTCACATGTCTCCTTATAGTCACACATCACACTTATGTGCAATTTTAAATTATTTCTTCTAATGCCATGAGAGTTCGCGTCTCTTTTTTATCCTCCAACGTTATGAAAGTTTGGTATATCAAATGGTCCTCCAATAACACCATAATAACATTTTAATAAATTACGAAATTCAATATTCTCCTAATTTTTTTCCCATATCTCATTATAGTCACATCACACTGATGTCAAATATTAAATTATTTCTTCCAATATCTAGAGAATTCATTTCTCTTTTATATCCACCATCACAATGAAAGTTTAATGTATGAAAACAATGTATGAACCTACAAAGAAGTTTGATGAATTTCGGAAATGTTACAGATGTGATGGTACTCAACATTTAGC
The DNA here is from genome assembly GCA_026543055.1 of Argiope trifasciata. Classification (NCBI taxonomy): domain Eukaryota; kingdom Metazoa; phylum Arthropoda; class Arachnida; order Araneae; family Araneidae; genus Argiope; species Argiope trifasciata. The sequence goes on from JAPMOQ010054724.1 coordinate 1,723, forward strand.
TCACGAATGTAAGCACAAGGACACTCAGTGTAGGAATTGCTTAAAGAACGGACATTTGTCAAAAGTTTGCCGCTCAAAACATAACGAAATATTTAAACAAATAGAATCTTGTTCTGAAACTGTACCAGTTAATAGCGTTAAATCACCACGACATGCAAGGGATAAGATTTTATTAGAAATTTTTGTTGAAGGGAATAAATGTTTATTTGAATTAGATACTCGAGCTGCTATTGTATGAATGTGAATGAATTTAAGAAACTTTTTCCGGATGTAGCCATTAAGCCTACCAAATTATTGCTTAGGAATTTCGATAATTCTATGATAACATCAGCTGGCCAAGTAGTGGTGCAAATTCAATACAAAGATCAAATTAATACAAAAATTATTTATTTGGTACATGCAAAAGTAAACGCAGTTTTTGGTCGTGAATGGTTGAGAAATTTCCATTTAGACTGGAGCTCAATTAAAGCCTTTCGGGTTGAAAATTGTAATTCTCGAATCAATAAATTAAATATCTTACTTCAAAAGTATGAGAAAATTTTTTCTCCGGGTATCGGGAAACTGGAAAAGTTTTGTTGCCGTCTTCAAATGAAACCTAATTACAAACCGGTATTTTTTAAACCTCGACCAGTACCATTTAAAAGAAATAATAGAAACTGAACTTAATAGGTTAGTTGCAGAAGACATCATTGAGCCGGTGACATAGTGATTGGGCTACACCAATTGTTCCTGTTATCAAACAGAATGGGAACCTACGAATCTGTGGTGATTATAAGGTGACTATCAACCCGGGACTAAAAATTGAACAGTATCCTTTACCCCGTATCGAGGACATTTTTGCTGAACTGTCAGGAGGGGAGTTCTTTACAAAAATCGACTTATCTGAGGCATACCTTCAAATGTTAGTTGATGAGCAGGACCGACATCTATTGACGATCAATACTCACAAGGGGTTGTTTCGTTACAAGAGAATGAATTATGGTATAGCCTTAGCTCTGGCAGTGTGGCAGAGAGCCACTGAACAAGCTTTATCAGGCATCTCGGGGGTACACGTATTTTTAGAAGATATTACCGTAACGGGAAAAAATGATCAGGAGTATTTTGAAAGGTTGGAATTAGTACTACAGAGACTAGAAGAATATAGTCTCAGAGTAAATAAGCGGGAAAGTGAATTTTTTAAGAAATCTGTGAATTATTGTGGTCATACAATTGATAAATTCGGCCTCCACAAAACACAAAAAAAATCGATGCAATTACGAAGGTACCAGTTCCAAAAACTGTATTTGATTTGAAGAGTTTTTTGGGTTTAGTCAATTTCTACGGAAAATTTATTCCCAACTTATCTACTCGTGTCGCTCCTCTCAATAATTTCCCCTCAGGGGCTCACCTTCTTCAGGTGAGTACGGGTGTCCCAATCCCGAGGTACCCAGGGATCTTTCCTTCCTTTACGTTTATCCTCCACTAGCCTTCTGCTGTCTGCTTAATCCTTCTTTCCCTCGAAGGTAGTTGAGGGAGCTCTCCATGAGAAGCTGTCCCCGCTCTGTTTGCTTCTTACTTCTCATGAACAGCAAATGCCCCCACGTGTTTGCCGTGCGTGGCAACCCATTAGACGGGTGGTGCACAGTCAATCGGCTGGTTGTTGGCCACCTGAGTGGTTAGTTTGCTAGGGATCAAGTGAAGGGGTTACTTCTTGGGCTTTGCGTTAAGGGTGGTCACTGTCCCCGGGGGTAACTCCCAGCGTATAGGTACCGATTAGCACTATGGTAAGCGCCGAGGCTGGGAATATCTAGAGCCGGTGGCTGCCATCCCGTGTTGGGCTCCATGGTGGGTGGTGCCGTCGGACCCGAATTTCTTACTATATCGTATGGGCTTTTCCAAACGTGGTCCCTTTGGTGGGCGTCAAAAGATACAAATTACTTCCAATTTTGAACACCATTTCGACAAATTCCATATCATTAAACGTACGTATGAAAAAAATGAAACTTTTGATACGGTGTCTCCTTTCTTAGTTCAAAAATCTATCCCCGCAACAGTGGGTGAAGTAGCATCTGTTAAAAAAATGCGATCTGGAGACTTTCTTATAGAGGTCAGTACTCGAAAGCAAGCGCAGCTTATTCAAAAATTGAAAGCTCTGGCCACGATATCAGTAACTGTTAGTCCTCACACTTCATTAAACACATCTCAAAGAGTTATTACTTGCGGTGAGATATTTAATCTCCCCTGAGATTATATTGAAGAAGAATTATAACAGCAAGGTGTTATAAAAGTTCGCCGCATTACCATTCGGCGAGAGGAACAAATTCTGGAAACCAAGCATCACATACTTTTAATTCACCAAAACTGCCAGATTTCATATATGCCGGTTATATCAAGCTATCAGTCCGGCCGTATATCCCAAATCCACTTAGGTGTTTCAAGTGCCACCGTTTTGGGCACTCGAAAGCACATTGCCGCGGAACTGTTACTTGCGCCCGTTGCTCTGAAAAAGGGCATAAAAGTCATGAATGTTCCGCCCCAGAGAAATGCGTAAATTGCAAGGGCGATCATTCCTCTTTCTCTCGGTTATGTCCAAGCTGGAAACTTGAAAAACAAATAACCACTACAAAAATTAAAGAGGAAATCTCTTACCCTGAAGCACGAAAAAAAGTTCTTGCACAGACACCGTTACCTGGTGCAAGCTATGCAGCCGTGGTCCAGAAAAGCTTTTGTGAAAACTGTTGTTGCAGAAATTGCACTAAGAATAATAAGGAAATGAAATCAAAAACCTTCTTGGATTCTGATACAAAAGATTCAATAAACAATATATCTGACCCTGGAAAGCCAGATAAAAAGCAAAGGAAATCAAAATCAGATAAATCTCTTAAATTAAAGCTTGCAAAGCGGGGACTATCAAAATTTGATCTATCGTCAAAATTGAAGAAAACTGTTTCTAAAAACTCTGTAGCTTTGGGACTTGCTAGTCAAGGGATTGCTCATAAAGACTTGACATCCGTTTTTAAAGGCAAACAAAACAGTCCCGATCTCAAACTCCATCCTTCGGTGGATGAGGATGAATTTGGAATGAGTTGCGAGTTTTCCGCAACAGAAAATACTGGCATTCTTTCTCTTCCTGCAACTTGAATTTCTTAATGGGTACCTTCTTTTCTTGGAATTGTCGCGGCATTCGGTCTAAAATTCAGGACATCAAATCCATTTTTAATATTTTTCATCCTGTTTGTTTCGGTGTTCAAGAAACCTTCTTGACACCTAACATTCCACTTAAATTAAGAGGCTATAATTGTGTGCGGAAAGATACAGACACTGGATCTCGTAATTCAGGTGGTGTTTGTATCTTCACTTCAAATTTGTATCCTAGCACACCTCTTACTTTACATACTCCTTTACAGGCTGTGGCTGTACAAGTTCACATACGAACTTTGATCACAGTCTGCTGTATTTATTTCCCACCTCATTATGTTATATGTCAGCAAGAACTTGATAACTTAATAGACCAGCTTCCTTCCCCTTTCATTTTATTGGGCGACTTCAATGGACATAGTACTTTGTGGGGTTCGGATAGTACAAACTCTCGTGGTAGACAGATTGAGCAGTTTATTGCTAATAACTGTCTCTGCCTGCTAAACAGCCAGGAGAAAACTTACTTCCACGAACCCACACGCAGCTTCCATACAATTGATCTGGCCATATGTACACCTGAACTGCTGCCATTTCTCACTCTAAAGGTTAGCAATAACCTATACGGCAGTGATCACTTCCCAGTTATTGTCTCCCACGCTAATGGTGGTGGTGAGACTCCTTCTCCATCAAGGTTCTTATTCAAACGGGCAGACTGGAATGCATTCGCAGAATTGGCAGATATTACAGAAACTATGGTTAGCAATTGTGACATCACAGAAGCAGTACAACATGTCATTGACAGCATAATAAATGCCGCAAATGCTACTATCCCAAAGACTTCCCCACGTCTAAGAAAATTCCGCAGACCGTGGTGGAATGAGGATTGCCGAGATAGTTATAAACAACAACAAAAATTGTGGAACATCTTTCGAAGGTACCCGACAACAGAAAATCTTGTTGCTTTTAAACGAGCCAAAGCCCTTGCTCGCCGAATTCGTGGTCGTAGTCAGAGGGAATCTTGGGTTAAATTCGTATCATCAATCACATCTCCCACCTCCAGTAAGCATTTGTGGAGAAAAGTAAAGGCTTCTAATGGAATATATTGGGAAACCTCCATTCCTGTCTTAAATACAGGAAATAAGACGTATTCCGCCCCCTTAGATGTAGCTAATACTCTCGGTCAAGCATTTGCACAAGTTTCTGCATTAGATTCGTATAGTCCAACTTTTCTGGCAATTAAGAATCCCGCAGAGCGGTTGCGTCTGCGCTTTCATGATCGATGTCCTTCTGCCTATAACTGTGAATTCAAGATGTTTGAACTGCAAGTGGCCCTTTCTCAACCTCATGATAAAAGTCCAGGGCCAGATGGGATCACCTATATTATGCTCCGACATTTGAATGCAACTTCCCTTTCGAATCTGCTTGCATTATTTAATAGAATATGGCTTGAACGAAAATATCCCACACAATGGCGTGAAGCTATTGTGATCCCAATTTTAAAACCTGATAAGGAACCATCAAATCCTCTGAACTACAGACCAATTGCACTGACAAGTTGCCTTTGTAAGACATTTGAGCGCATGGTCAATACACGTCTTGTATTTGAACTAGAGAAAAAAGGATGCATCGCCCCGTTGCAGAGTGGTTTCCGTAGAGGTAGATCTACTTCCTACTATCTCATTTTGCTGGAAACCCAGATACGTAACGCTTTTGTTAGGAGGAATCACCTAATCTCTATATTCTTTGATATTGAGAAGGCATACGACCGGGCATGGCGCTATGGTATAATTTCGACTCTTTATAACTTTGGTTTTAGGGGAAATCTCCCCATTTTTTTACAGAACTTTTTATCACATCGGACTTTTAGAGTCCGTATAGGCAACTTTTACTCTGATTTTTTTGTTCAACCTGAGGGAGTACCACAGGGAAGTGTCCTCAGTGTTACACTTTTTACTGTGCATATTAGTCAGGTTTTATCTGTTTTACCATCATCTGTTCAGGGATCACTTTATGTTGATTATCTGCAAATATCATGTCAAGGCAGCAATATGAGTTTAATCGAGCGACAATTGCAAAATGCCGTTAATCAAGTAGTGGCCTGGTGCGATAAAAATGGGCATACTATCTCTCCTGAGAAGAGCCGGTGTGTTCATTTCTTTAGGAAAAGAAATATCCATTTAGACCCTGTCATTCAAATACGAAATACGCCCATCACAGTTGTGGATGAAATACGGTTTCTAGGAGTAATTTTTGATCGGAAACTCTCCTTTCTTCCTCATATTTTAAACCTCCGGAAGAAATGTGAGAAATTATTAAATATTTTGAAGGTGCTCTCAAAAACATCTTGGGGAGCGGATCGAACATCTCTGCTACATATATACGAAGCAGTTATCCTCTCTCGGATGGATTACGGGTGTATGGTGTATGGGTCAGCACGTGCTTCTTTCCTGCGACGTTTGGACACCATTCACCATTCTGCGTTAAGGATTTGTTCCGGCGCATTTCGTACCTCTCCAGTAGAGAGCTTTTATGCTATTTGCTGCCAACTTCCTCTTGATTTAAGGCGTAAAAAATTATCTGCATGTTATTATTACCGCACAAAATCTTTGTCCAATCATCCTATCAGTAATCTAACGCTACCAGTCAGTCTTCGTAAACTGTATGGTGCTCGTTCCTCTTGCATTCTTCCATTTAATGAGAGAGCAAAGGTACTCTTACATGACTTGGGATTTTCAAATGTTGTAATTAAGACTGTAGATTTTTTTTGTTTTCCCCCCTGGGATGTTCCACAGTTTTCTTACATGAATCCCTTTGCAGGATTTGATAAATCGTCAACTGATTCAATAATTTTTAAGCGCCTGTTTTTGCATCATCGCTATCGGTATTCTTCTTTGGTACCAATTTTCACGGATGGCTCAAAATCGGATGGTCATGTCGGTTGTGGCATAATATTTCCATTTGATACACTGAGCTATCGTTTACATGATTGCTGTTCTGTCTTTACTGCTGAGTTGATGGCATTTTTTTGTGCTCTGGAGAAAATTTTGACCTCTTCTCAGCGTAACTTCATTATTTATACCGATAGTATGAGTGCGTTGGAGACACTCTCTCACTATAGCAATCGAATGGATCCGATTGCGATTAGAATTCTATTAACTTTGCATCTCCTGAAAAAAGACGGTTTCCATATTATGTTTAGTTGGGTACCGAGTCATGGGGAATGAAGAGGCTGACTTAGTGGCAAAATCTGCAAGCTCTTTTTTGTCCGAAGGACTTCCATACTGTGACATTAAGAGGTCTTTAACTAAACATATTTATTCAACTTGGCAACTGGCATGGGATAGGCAGATCCAAAACAAACTTCATTCAGTGATGCCTACCATTGGTTTGTGGCCCGTTCTCCCAATACGAGAGTTAGATGTCAAGTTGACTCGCCTTCGTATAGGGCACACCCTTTTACTCACCGTCACTTAATCCTTGGTAAAAGAGTGCCAATGTGTCCCACTTGTCAAGTTGGCTTTATTGTTATGCATATATTAACTGAATGCCCTGATTTTGATGTTCATCGTCGTAAATTTTTTAATTCGTCTTCTATTAATTTACAGGACCTGATGGGTGAAAAACACCATCCAAATATTTTTACATATTTAAAAGCTTTTGGTTTCATCAACTGCATTTGTCGTATTTTTTGCCTGTTTTTGCATTTTTGTTCAATGTGTCTTTGCACAATTTATTTTGTATTTTTCCCAAACATTCATCTACTTTTAAATTGATTTTTAATATTTGTAAGAACACATTCTATGTAGTTTTAGCTATACATTTGGCTCTCTTTTAAAGGTTTTGTTTTAAATCTCCCCTTATTTTACCATATGTTTGGCGATGTATAGCCAAATATGGCTCTTGCGCCAATAAACCATACAACAAGAACAACCTCTCAATAATTTACTGCAGAAGGGTACTAAATTTTTGTGGACTGCAGAATGTGAAAAAGCTTTCAAGGCATTTAAACAAGAAACTGCTTCAGACCGAATTTTATGCCATTATGATCCTAAGTTACCTCCTATATTACAAACTGATGCATCACCAGTTGGAATAGGAGCAGTGTTGCCACTCATCTTGTATTTCCCGCTTCCTGTTGCCCTTTCTAATTAATTAAATTGTTATTGAGTTAAAGGAACTGGCAACGAAGAAAAATGGTGATTTAGAATTCCATCCATATTTATGTAGCTGATAGTTCCGTTTTCCTGATGTTAAATAAAAAGTGTTTTTTTATAAGTCAGAAAGTCTTCAGTCATAACAATGTGGCGTCCGGTGACAGGATAGAGTTTGTACTCTGCATTTGAAGAACTTGAAATTAAAAAGATGTACAAGTACGAATGATTTACATTTCTGCTTAAGTATACGATATGCTGTTTATGATGATCAAAGTGATTTAAGTTTAAGAAAATATAATCACTTTCATTGCTTCAGTATAAACAGAAATTAAGAATCTATTACGAATCATTTTAAGTTACTATTTTAGTGCATTTATAAATATGGATGCTTTGAAAACAAAACGAAAATCGTTAAGAGCTTCGTTTACGGCTACCGTGAATAAGTTGAAGCAATGTTTGGCGACGAAAGTAGATGCCAAGGATGGCGATAAGCTGTACGTGTTGAATGCTCAGTTACAAGATAAATTTTTACGTTTAGATGAGATTCAAAATAATATTTCGTCATTACTTTTAGAAAATACTGAGACTGTTAATGAATACGAAGCCAATTTTGAGGCGGCAGAGGAATATAGAGATACTTTTCTTGAGATTAAATCAAAGATAGAAACGCTATTAAGTAAAGATTCTGGATCTTTGTCAAGTTCTGTCGAGCGTGATTCAGTAAAATTAAATTTACCTAAATTTGAATTAAAAATGTTTTCGGGTGATCCTAAAGAATATTTAACATTTTGGAGCATTTTTTCAAAAATACATGACTCAGAAGAACTGACTGCCATAGACAAATTCCAGTATTTATAACAGTCTATGGTGCCTGATTCAAGAGCTGCTAGATTAATATCCAGTTTCCCAATAACTGCTGAAAATTATCCGAAAGCCGTCCAACAGCTAAAATTAAGATTTGGCCGGGACGATCTCCTAGTGCAAATATATTTTCGCGATCTCCTTTCACTGGTTCTGAAAAATGCTACGGCAGGTAAGAATGCCCCTGATTTAGTCACCCTCTACGATTTACTAGAGACAAAATTAAGAGCATTGGAAAGCTTAGGGCGCACAAAAGAAAAATTTGCTGATTTTCTAGAGCCATTGGTTGAGTCATGTTTGCCAGAAAATGTTTTGCGAGCATGGGAAAGGAGTAGAATTTCAGAAAATACAGATGACGCTACTAGTCAGAGATCCCTGGAAAACTTATGTGCTTTTTACGCCATGAAGTCGAATCAGAAGAAATGATCCGCTTAGCTCGTGATGGATTCAACAAAGATAAGGGAAATGGTGGTATACGAAAAGATTGTCAGAAATCGGTACACAACGATGAACCCACCGCGGCTTCGTTAATTTCAAGCACATCTGAAGCAAAACTTAGTTGTATTTTCTGCAACCGCCCTCATCTCAGTAAAGACTGTCAAAAATTATCAGAGATGAGTTACGAAGACAGAAAATCACACGTTATAAGGAAAAGATGCTGTCTCGTTTGCCTCAAGCCTGGACACATTGCAAGAAAGTGTCACAGTAATGTGAGATGTTTAATTTGCCAACGGAGACATTATGTATTACTATGTCCAGAACTACACAAGGGAAAAGAAAATGTTTCGTCTAAGAACAGTACGACCGATGATGAGAAGAAATCTACAGAAACATTGCTAACAAATCTTCCCTCTGAACACGAAATATATCTTAAAACCATCATGATCAAACTACAAAATAAAGATAAGGAATTCTGTGTTCGAGCATTGTTGGACGATGGATCACAACGATCTTATATCGAAAAGAATTTAGCTGCAGAACTAAGCCTTTCTCCCTCTGGAAGAGAAATATTTTCTCAAGGATTGTTTGAAGGAGTAATTTCTCCTGCTTCTGAGCATAAAAGATACATCGTAAACGTAGAAAGCTTAAATCGTAAATATTCAACTCCATTGTCTCTTCTCGAGCAACCAAGGATATGCTCAGCCTTGCCAAGAATTCATGATAGTAAATTGCTTTCTGAGCTTGCTTCCCGAGGAATAAAACTAACAGATGTCGGAAGAGATTCACCACCCATACGAGTTCTGCTGGGAGCCGATATACTCGGAAGCATTTTGACTGGGAGAATAGAGGTATTATCTTCAGATGTATCTGCAGTTGAGACCTTGTTGGGTTGGAAAATTCTAGGACTGGGAAAGAAAAAGCAAATTGTTAACCTAGTCACATTAAGCTTTCAAAATATGGAGATGCCTAAAATGTGGAACTTAGAAGTTTTGGGTATCACAGATCCAATAGAGAAGAAAAATGAAAGCCTCCTTGAAGAAGAAACATTGACTCATTTTAAGGAAACAATTGGGATCTGTGAAGATCAAAGATATGAAGTAGCTTTACCATGGTTAGCCGGACATCCTGCTCTATATAATAAATGTGATGCAGCAGAATCCAGACTTCGTACAGCAACTAAGCGTTTGATAAACGAAAATTACCTTGAAACCTACGATAACGTATTCAAACAGTGGGAATCAGAAGGCATAATAGAAACTGTTCCAATGGATGAAATAGCCAAGGAAGCCCATTACCTTCCTCATAGACCCGTCATTAAGCCCTCAAGCAATACCACAAAGGTTCGCCCAGTATTCGACGCTTTGTTCAAGAAACCGGGATTTGCCTCCTTGAAATAATGTTTAAGTGTGGGACCAAGTCTTATACAAAAAATACCGCCTCTACTGTTGAGATTTCGTTCTGGTGCCATAGGTGTAATTGCAGATATAAAACAAGCATTTCTACAAATACGTTTGAGACCTGTAGACAGAGATGCCCTAAGATTTTTATGGTGGGAGAACGCTGAATGCTCAAAAATAAGAATTTATCGTCATTGTCGAGTAGTCTTCGGTGTTTCCTCCAGCCCTTTTCTGCTAAATGCCACTATAAGTTACCACCTAGAACGAGAAAAATTCCAGACAGAGAGCCTCAGGAAGACAATTGGTCATTTACGGAAAGGATTCTACCCGGACAATTTGGTGACGAGTGTTAACGACGCTAAAGAATTGGAACAACTGAAATCTCAATCCATAGAAATAATGAAAGAATGTGCTTTTGAATTGCGCTGTTGGGCTTCTAATGACTCTAAGGAAGATCAAAATGCACAAATGGTACTTGGTCTGAGTTGGGATGTGATCAGAGATGAACTTTCTTGCAAGTTACCATCAAATTTAGATTGTACCCAAGATAAACCAGTTACAAAAAGGGTACTTCTATCTGTAATCAACAGCATTTACGACCCGATTGGCTTTACTACTCCGGCTTTATTGTTACCAAAGTTGCTTATGCAAGAAGCTTGGAGAGGAAAAGTAGGCTGGGACGAAGTGTTAACCTCAGAACTTGAGCATAAATACAGACAATGGGATAAAACCATGCATCTGATACCTAAATGTACAATACCTCGAAGATTGTTTCCTGAAAAATATGATGATTTCTCACTGCACATCTTCACAGATGCTTCTGCCTACGCTTACGCCACATGCGCTTTTGTACGAAGTGAATTACAAGGTCAAGTTACAGTCAAGCTCATAGCAGCTAAAGCTCGACTTGCTCCAATGAAAAAATCCACAATCACACGACTTGAATTGTTGGGAGCAGCGTTAGGTGCTCGATTAGCAGAAACTGTACATTCTATCCTGCCAACAGTTTCTAAAACCTACTTTTGGACCGATTCAATGGTAGTTTTAAGTTGGATTAAGAAAAAAGAGCCGTGGAACACATTTGTGGGAAATAGAGTAAAGGAGATCAGGGATTTAACCAATTTAGATGACTAGAGACATGTACCTGGAGAGGTGAACCCTGCTGATCTGGCTACACGATGCTGCGATTGGTCGGACCTCCTGCAAAGCCAATGGTGGGAGGGTCCAAGTTGGCTGTATAAAGTCGAAGAATCTTGGCCATGTTCTGAGGTACCAAAGATTCCGGACGACGCCTTTCTGGAGCAGCGTAAGACAGTTGCGACAAATTTAATCACAGGAAACGAAGAGAGATTTGGAGATAGATTCCTGTACTTTTCAAGCTATACAAAGGTTCTAAGAATGACAGCTTATGTTCTCAGATTCTGCAACAATATTAAGAAAAACTCTCCTAAGTTAGTCAATTCCCTTTCATGTGAAGAGATTGAAAAGGCAGAAGAGAGACTGATAAAAATCATGCAGTCAGAATGGCCCTCTGAAATACGTGAAAAGTATAGGGATACTATACAGTTTTTCGAAGAATATGGCATACTGAAAGTTCAAACAAGACTAATTCTCTGTCAAGATCCAGAGGACTTTACGCATCCAACAGTTCTACCAGACCACCATCTTCTGGAAAGACTGGTTTTGCATATTCATAGATCCTTCATGCATGCTGGGGTATTAACGACCTTAGCTCATTTAAGAGATAAATTCTGAATTCCCAAGGGTCGGAGAGTTATAAGAGCAATTTTACGACAGTGCATAAAATGCAAAAGGCTAACAGCTGGGAAAGTTAATCCAGATCCAGCTCCTTTACCTCCGGACAGAATACACAGCCTTTCAAATAACTGGCGCGGATCTGGCCGGCCCGCTTTCCTTACGTGGTGGAGGCAAAGCGTGGATAGTTCTATTCACGTGTGTGGTATATTCGAGCAGTCCATCTGGAACTAGTTTCATCTCTCTCTACCGAATCGTTTATGCAAGCTTTGAGAAGATTCTGGGCTAGAAGAGGAAGAGGTTCAGCGTTATACACAGATAATGGTACGAACTTTGTGGGAGCAGCAAATGCCTTGAAATCTTTGGATTGGGACTTCATTCAAACTGAGTGTTCTTTAATGAAAATAAAATGGATGTTTAGCCCCCCTTCCGCCCCATGGTA
>JAPMOQ010054750.1:0-32266 GCA_026543055.1 Argiope trifasciata
CATTAATCAGTTAAATCATGCTCTAAGCATTTGAATGTTTTTTTTTTAAACATTTAAGTGAATTTATTGTTGCTTATAGTTTCAACAAAAACACTATTTTCCGGACCTCTATCAATCGAGATCTCTATTAAGACACTTGGTTCCAGAAAATCGAAATATTTTTTTTCCTTTTTTTTAAATTGAATTTTTCAGGGAAAGAGGTTAAAATTGGCACTAGAATCACTTTTCATAAATCAAAGATTTAAAGAGCATTATTAGTAGAAGATGTTGTTTTACAACAAAATAAATTATTTAGAGAAAATTATAATTCTTTTTAAATCAGGTTCCGTTTTCAATTATTAAATAGTGATGTAAGTAAATTCTATTCATTTTCACTGAAAAATGGCACAGTAAATTTTGGAAGTTTCACATTATTAAGTGTGGTAAATATTGTCATCAAAATACTCTTATACCATTATTGGGAAAAAAGAAGGGAAACACAGTAAATCAATTGTTTGAGAATCCTCCAATAATATTTTAATAACGAATAAAAAAAATTAGTCAGAATATTAATACATAATCTGAGGTCCTATTTTTGTAGTTTCAAATAAACAATTTTAGTATACTTGTTGACGAAAAGTAATCATGATTCAAAATTATCCGAGGTGATTATGAAGAATTGTTATATGCATTAAATAAATAACTAAGACTTATATATTAAATATTTTTAAGTGTCTAATAATGCAAAAAATAATAAAAAAGACGAATAAAAAAATTTACCTATGCAATTTTTTTTTCATTTTGAGATCAGTTAGAATAGAGTGGAAGATCCCTTTTAAGATGAATAATGCTTTAAAAAAATTAAATAAAAATAAACTGAGCAAGATCCTAAAGATTAGCTTCCTAATACTTATTTTAAGAAACGTTTGTTTGATCTAACAGTGTCACAGTAATTTGTGACAATCCCATTCAATTCATAAAACAGAGATTTCTGATTTGTATCGGCATTCACAAAAAAAGTATTGTAATTTTTTTAATTAAAATCTCTTCAGTATCCTTAATCAAAAACAACTATAAAAGAATAGATTAGTTTCAGTTAAAAATAATTTCTTGAAAGAGTTATTCATTAAATGTTAATGCTTCTTTGGCGAAGAAGAATCAATTGTCCACCGCATCTTAAAGGACATAACATAATGAGTTTCATTTAACATTACAAAGAGAACGTACGTGTTACGCATGAAATATGTATCACATAGACAAAGCTATTAAAGATTGAGCATATAGCACTCATAAAAGTTTTATTCGGTAAAGATTCATCACTTGAAAAAATGGTTTGAACTTGAATTTTAAACGTGTTCCACTTAGAACATGAACAACAAAGAAGATTTAGCGTTACGATAAAAGTTAATGTCACAATAAGAATGCTTTTTTCCAAAGCAATAAGAAAAGATTTACTCTTAATTTACTGTATTATGATTGCAATCAAAGCTTTTGTACTTTTAATGAAGCAACTGATTTAAAAGTGAAGTCTATCAGAGTAACTTCTCAAAAACAAAACAAATGTAAAAAATAATAGCTCTCCATCATCTTTGTGCCATAAATTGTAATGCCTAGATTACATAAAAAAATTATTTTCGAACTAATCTTAATCAGATTAAGATATTTTTTAAAGGCAAATCATCAAAAATATTTATTTTTGAAGGGCAAGAAACAACCAGCCTGTAATTAATAATAACTCTTTAATGTCTAAAAAACCATTTTGATTAATATAAATTGACTGAAATTACTAATACTAACAATTATATTTTTCAAAAAATAATTTATTTATTTTTAAAAAGGAAGAAGTACCATAACGAAAACCTATAATAGACGACACTGAATTTAAATTTGAAAATACATCTATATATTTTCCTTATTCGATAACACACATTAAAATGTCAAAACAGCTTATTGTTTTCATTTCAAGTAAAAAAAACCATACAAAAATTAATACTACACTTAGAAAGTATGTTCGAATATTTTATTTTATTTCTTTTATTTCCCATAATGTTCGCAAGAGCTTTTACGTTGTATTTTTTTTTCATTGTGTAGAGCTCCCTGGTATGCAAGGAATTTGACGCGAGAATAGGATTCTTTTCTAGTCCTTTCACAAATTGAATGTCTTCCCTTTGAAAGAGGCCTTTTTTTCCTAACCTGGTACTGAGAAGCTTAAAAGTCACGATAAGTAGAGATTTTAATACTCAGGATATTAAAGAGAAGAATTTTCTTTTTTATTAGTTTTAGCTTTATCTCAGATCAAAGAAAAGAAGACTTTTTTTTTCTTTTATAAGGAAAATTTTTCACATTGGCCATATTTTCTTATATGAAAAATGTTAAAAATAAAGAAGTAAAATTCTTAATTAACTTTCTTTGGCTTCAAAGCTACGCTCTGTTAAAGAAGCATTAAATTTTATTAAATAAGCTTAGTTGATAAAATATAGATTAATTACTGAAAATGCAATTGAGGAACAAGCTTATTAAATATCAAATACGTGCTGACTTTAATATTTAATTGCTTTTAAATATGTAATTGCGACGCATTACTATACGTCATATTTGCTAAAAAAATTAAGAATAATGTCACACTTACGAATACTTATAAAAATTATTTCAAACTAGAGAATACTTATAAAATTATTTCAAACTAGAAAAGAAAATTTTATTTAAAGCTTAACTTTAAGTAACTTCTTAATAGATGTTTAGTTAGTTTTTTTTAATAGTGACTTAAATAAAATAGTTTTTCAAATATATTTTAGAACGTTTTCCAAAAACCTATTCCTTCGATATAATATTATTAACGTTATTAAATAAACTGTTTATAATTATATCATTGAATACAATATAAAATTATCATTAAATAAAAAAGGCTTTTCTTTTACTAATATTTTGTTGTGAAGTCATCAAAGCATTTAAAATGAAATAGACACATAGTTTCTGTATTAAGAATTTCAGATGTTCTTAATTTATAAATCTGCGAAATATTATGTCAGTATACATCTATTTTTCAATTAATTACACTGGTTATGCATGTACTGACTGCACAGAATAAGTAAAGACATGTTATTATTATTATTATTTTATTTTGAATAGGCTGTAATCGTAAATCTGATTTAAAGATATATTTTCAGTAATTACTCTAACTGTTACAAATTTTTTACAAATAAGAGTTATCTCTTAAAACTCGCTTAAATATTCATTAAAAAAAGTAATTATATCCTTGACTTGCCTCAATAGGGAGTTTGACAACGTATTATAAAGAGTCAAAATCAAACATACTTCCATTTTTTATAAATTTTACAAGAAGCGAAAAAAAAATCATGCTTTTTTTATTACATCTTAAATTTACACGAATATTTTTCACGTGTAGTATGGATTATATACATAATCAATACTTCAAACTGCCTTTTATTCGCATATGAAATCCCTTTACATAAATAATCACATGACAAATGTTAGCGCACATGTCATATGACACCATGCTATCTTAGTTGTGCTCTGGTTATATGTTTTTAATTATGCAAAATGTGCATCGGATTACAAAGTATAATTGGTGTGACATATCTGATGGGCCTTAATTAAGGATGAATTGATTCCATTGAATCCTAATTGATAATCAACAACAAATAATAAATAAGGCAATGAGAAGGCTTAAATCAACAAGTTAAATTATAGGTATTATATCTGACCCAAACCCTTCTCTCACAAGAAAATACATTTTCTTAAGAAAAAAAAATGAAATAAAATAACCACCAAGCATCAAACTACAGTTCATGCATTTAATATTAGCAGACAGTAGCCTCTACTGTGGGATTTTTCTAATTCATTGAAGTTTAATTTTATTTACTGTATCCATTAATGAATCTGAGTCTCAAATTGCCTTCAATAATTTGTTTTTGAAAAAATTAAAATTCTTTTATAATCGTTATTTTGAAGAATTACAACAGCATTAGAAAAAATTACAGCTCCAGAGACATAAAATTTTAAAAAAAATCTAGTATTATCTAAAAGAAAGTTTATACTGAAAATCATATTTCATAAGAAATGGATAAAACCTCAATAAAAAAATTTCTTTCAATGGATAATTTTATATCCATTGAAATAATAAATTAATAATATATAATGGGTAATTTTCTGATGGATGATAAAAAATCAAGTTATAATTAATTCAAATATGCTTATTTAAACTCTTTGAATAAAAATATTGGATCAAAGCAATTTTATTATACAATTTCTGTAGGATTTATTGGAAATTCAAACTAAAATCATACTACATATTTGGATCAAATCAAATTTCCTTTTGTGTTCTGAATGATATGTTGAGCAGTTTTCATTTATGTTGCTAAATTGATAAAACGGAGATTTTATTCCTTCCTTTTGCACGAATTCAGTTATTAGATTCAATTTTAATTTTTCAATAAAATTGTTTCTATTTTTTATCGTTATAAAAATTTCTGTAAGTAATAAAAAAGAATAACTTTTGCTGATTCTATGTAGTGTTTTAAAAAAACGTGAACTAGCTTTATTATTATTATTATTTAATTAAAATAATGTCTGGAGGTATTTCTTTTTTTTTCTGTGCAAAACAGTGACCAGCCTAATATTTCGTGTTCATATTTCCGTGGGAAATACTAAATAGCAAAAGCTTAATTGCCTATACTTTTGCCACCACGATATTCTCAATTGTTGTTTGTACTGTGTAGGCTGGGGTCCTAATCAAACTCCCGAGAACAATTGACTCCAAAGTGCATCTCATCAAGCTGAAGAATGTCATAAAATCTTGACGTCATATATGCTACTTTCTAATTACTTGTAGAGAAAGAACGCTACAGAGCTGTATTGATGCGACTCATCTTCACATCGCATGAGACGGAGGTCAGAAAATTGTCAAGTGGCCTTGACAGCACAAGAGATAGCCAATCAGCTATTCCATGCCAGCAATTAAGGCTTTCAACCGAACAGAGCGGAAAAACGGATGAGACTGAGAATAGAAAGATCAACTCAATGCTCTCTTTGTCATCAGTTTTATTATTTCATTCACTTTCATAATAGAACTAGCTCAGTGACTTCAAGTCACAAAGCGCTGGGTAACTTAATGTTTTCAAAACATATTTATGTTAATTGAACGTATTATTTTCGTAAAATAACTCATTCATTTGGGATTTAAAGTACAGATTCCAAAGACAATAAAAATCTTTTAGCTTGAACATGTTCCCCATTTAACTTTTTAATAAAAGTTATAACCATAAGAAAAAATATTACTTCAAAAAAGTTATGAAATGATTAAATAATACACGATTTCTCAAATTTTTCATTTTTATTGCAGAACTTCCTTAAAACTGATAAACTCCTCCTTAAACGTGTCAACGATTAATTTTATAGAAATTTTATTGTTAAAAACAGAGAAGGAAACATATTGCATTTTTTAAAAAGTGTCTGACTTAAATAATATTTATTTCCTTACATTAAAAACTAAGTTTTAATTTAATAGTTTTCACTCATAATTTTTTATTCGTTTTGCAAATATATATATAGCTATCAGAAAAAAGTTCATAAGTATCAAAATGCTTTCACAGAGTTCTGTCTGGAACAAAAAGTACATTCTGATCAAACTAAAGTTTACAGCTATTTCTATAAAAATTTACTTGAAATTTTTTTCATCATTTATGCATTTAATATTACAGTAAACCATTACAACGCCAATTATCATTTTAATCATTTTCTTACAGTATGTAACCAAAAAAATTGCAAAACTAACAATAAAAAAGTTGATATCACTAAGGATATGTGCTATATAAAATCTATTTATAGAATTTAAAATATCAAAGGATGAGATTTTGCTAGGTTTCATATTTTTTTTCTGAGGTGCTAATGACCAAATTTTGATACAAAAGGGTTTTTTTTCGTATTTTAAGGAAATTGATTATGATCGAAAGTTTCTTTCTTGTTTCATAAACAATTTAGATATTTTAAAATCTCAATTAAATAAGAAAAAGGCTTCTTTTTATGTTCAGAAGTAAGAATTACAGTCCCATTTTCTTAATTAGTGTAAAATAAATATAGCTGAAAATAAAAGTTTGAACAATAAACTAAATACTAAATTATTGATATAAATTCTGAATAGATTTCTTTACTAGGACAAGTGTGTTTTTTAATTGTTATTATTATTTATAATTTGTTCCCTTGACATAAAACTGAATTAATTTATAACATTGTGTATTTAAGGTAATTTTAATAATTAATTATCATAATCTACGTAGTTAATAATTATAATCTTTGATAATACTTCTATTACACACTTCTAATTCCCCTAAAAAGAACTTTTAAAACTTAGTGATGAGAAAAAAAAGGTAAAAATAAAGTTTGTACAATAGCAAAGCTCATACACCTAAGAGACCAAAAATGAAAAAAAAAAAAAAAAAAAGAAAGGAAGGAAGAAAATGAGCCCATATGTTCCCTTTACGTTAAAATGTCATTCCCGTAAAAGAAAAAAATGTGCTTATCAATATATATGCAGAATATAACGTCTTTGCAATACATTGATATGTGCAGTTTTCCTAATAGCAGAGATCGAATTTTAATTGAAATAAACATTAACTTCTCCCTTTTTCTTTTGACTTGTCATTTTAAGCCCTATACTTATAATAATCCATAAAAAAATTAGAAACTATAACTTACCTTTTGAAAGGAAACCATGTTTTATTAACTGGGCTTCTACCAGCAGCTTCGGAAGTAAAAGGCACATTGAAGCTGCTAAATGTACCAGAGGGGCAAGAGGGCCCCCATGCTTCCATAAAGACTTCATCCAGCGACAATACTTCTTTTTTCGTAAATTTTGATAGACGACCATATCGGGCTCTTCATTTCCTATTTTGTGCCCGTCATTAGCATAATTGCCTACTTTCATGAGACCTAATATCACGAAAAATGGCATCAAAACAACGGCAGCTCCAATGAAGGCAACGTAGGCGTTCAATTCAAAATAAGGTTGTCCTTGAGGAGGCCACGGTAGAGAAACGTAGCGAGTAAACCTTTGAATACTTGTTGCCATAATATAGATCTGCAATCCTAAAGCAAAGACACAATACCATACAGACCACTGGCTGTTAACCGATGGTCTTTGACAATTGGCAGCTCCATCATTCCTACCTTTGACAAGTCTCTGCGATTTAGCTGATTTGGCCATATTCTTTTAATCTTCAAGGAACAAAATGAGTAGTTACTTTTTAAAACTTTGTCGTAAATCTAGAGTCATAAAAGTAAACGATGTCTTATCTTGAGTTGTTATAAAAAGCGTAGTTTTGGTCGGAAAAATCAATTGAATAAAGCTTCTTGAAAATTGGTCCCAGTGATGAACATTATTTGATAACTCATTCGCATCCTGGAAAAGAACAAGAAGTCAATGTTATTTTACGAAACTTAAATTAATATTTTTTTCACTTAAAACAAACATTCCTTATTTTAGTGCTTTGAACTAATCATATTAAGAAAAGAAATGCAGAATTTTAAATAATAACCACTCTCAATGACATATTTATTATCACAGTATGCTCTAATCGTGGGTATTTTTATAACAAAAATTAAATATCATTTAATATAATTATTAAATTATATAAATAATAATGCAAATTTGTTTTGCAGAATATGATGTCGAGTAGAAGGCGAACTGAAAAACCAAAATAAAAAAGCAGTCTATAACTGTGGAATCATAAGAAATACTTTAGGTTAGCGACCTCTTGAACTGATTTATTGCGTGTTCGAATATGCTTATGCCAAGAATGCGTTATTACAGGAAAGATAATTATTCGATTATGGACATTTTGGACTCAAAAGTTTGTCGATTTGAGGGAAATTGGGATTCTTAAATTTGTTACTGTTTTAAAAATTACCGAAGTGAAAAAAAATATTCCATAAAGGCGACTACGTGATATATTTTTATAACAAGAAAGATTATGGAAAATTTTTCGTGGCAAATTATTTTAAAAAAAGACGTATTGTAAGAATTAAAAATTATAATATCATGAAATGTATTGCAAGACTATTTATTTATTTATTTATTTATTAAACTTTTTAATTTCCTTTGCAAAAAGATTCAAGTTTTTAATCCTCTAAATCTTACAAAAGTAAAATGAAACTGTTTAAAATTATTAGAAATTTTTATAAGTATTGCTATTTTTAATCGTTTTGTATGTTAATCAATGCACTTCTATTCAGCTTGACTTATTTCATTTCGTTTTTAGATGGTTCAAGTCGTCTCATTCGCTCTCAATGCCCTTTTTGCTCACAGCAATGCTAAATATAGTTTCTCTTCAAAATATAAAAAATAACAATAAAACGATGAAAGATCTATTTCTTTCAAACCCCACTACACATCCCTTTCGCAATACTAAGCGGATTTCTATCAGGTATCTATTATTACTTTTAAAACGTTTTTATTATCTCGCTTTCTTCTCTATCTGCATTCGGTACAAATTTTGAAATTAATTTTCCGATGAAGTAGGTTTGAAATTTTAAACATAACTCAGAACTGGATGACAATGCCTTTCACTGACTTGTCTGTCTGTTTGGTTATCTTTTCTGTATTTCTTATGTGATATATTAGGTTGTTCGGAAAGTAATTTCGTTTTTTTCTGACAAAGGATTTAATTGCATTTTTCGCACCCAATTTCATACTTAAACCGCAAAATCATTTTATGTTTTAAGAGCTGATATAGCAAGGCTTGAGTGTGAAAAAGTGCAGCTGATTCTTCGCAGTAGTTTTTGGATGGTGCCCTTTTAAATATGGAGAGCAATAAACAGCATTTTCGTCATTTTTTTCTTTTTTGCTATAAAAGGTAAAAATGCTGTTCAAGCCAGAAATAAATTAGCTAATATGTGTGGAGAAGATGTGTTAACAGTACATCAGTACCAGAACTGATTTGCAAAATTTTTCCTTCAAATGAGGAGGCCAAAAACCACCTCGATCAGTTTTTTTTTACAACAAAGACCAAAACTTTTATGAGCGTGTAATCATGTTACTACCAAAAATATGGCAAAAGGTATTAGACCAGAATGGCAATTTTATAATTTAATAAATAATTTATTCATTAAACGAAAATTTCTTTTCATTTTGACAAAAAAATACGAAATGACTTTCCGAACAACCCAATATGATGCTAGTATATTATATTCGATATTATTATTATTATTAACCCTTTTTTATTAAATCACTTTAAGTCTACATTCGGTGCAAATTTTGCAATCGATTTTAAAGTAATTTCCCAATGAGTTAAGGACCTGAAACTTTAAACATAACTCAAAACTGAATGATAGTATATTGTTGCCTTTTTATCAATCTGTTTGGTTGACTTTTCGATATGAATTTTAAAAACGACTAAGCACTTTTATCACCAATAGGTGACACCATGCCAGTTGGTGCACACACACAAGACTAAAAGTCGGAAAATAATTATTCAACTGAAAAATTCCGTTTTTAAAAAGGACTAAAAAGCATAAAATAATAGATCTTAGTCCGTACAGATTGTTCTGAAAATTTGACTGTGAATTTTAAAAACTCGCAATCACAAATTTTCAGGACAATTTTATGGCACTAGGAGAAAATATTTTATACTTTTTGTCGAGTTTAAAAATGGATGCATATTTTAAAAAAAAGTATTTGAATAATTTTCCTTATTTATTCGTCTTATTTCTGATTTGTATTTCTATTGTGTCTATCTACTGTAGTTAAAGCAGAAATTAAAATTGAGCAACACAGGTACTCATATACACAAGCCAGTTTTCATCATTCCTGTATGTAAAGACTTTAACTTGCTATCGTTTCTAGCGTGGCCTTATGCGCTATTTCTGACAACAGCTTATTTTAATACTTTCAGAATTTGACAGTTAGTTGATCAATTAATTTAATTAAATTTTTATTCCATGCAAAGGACGCCTATTAGAAGTAAATTTGAGAAAAAAAACATTGATTTCAAGATTCTGTTATATTAACAACAAATAATATTGAAAATAATTATTTCCATTCCTACTTATTACAACAAATTTATTTTAGTCACTTTTCATTAAATAATTATCAAAAAAATATTAAGTATCAAAAAATTACTGATTTTCGCAAGAATTGAACTAGCATTATTCACCTTCACCTAAAAAATACTGAAGACTTTACCGCATTTTAACGATTGAGTTACTGCCGGCTGATTTCAATTTTCATTACAAACTGCAGAAACTTTATTTAAAATTAAAAAAGTAAAAAAAATTAATGTAATTAATGAACTGAAATTTGAAAAAAACTGTATTAACAGAAAGTGTCCTTCATTACAAGTTTTTAAAAAATGAAGGATAAATTAAAGGCTGCAAAATAAAAAACAATTTAAATAAATTTAAAAGCTACTCATTTTAGTATACTAATTCAAATGCGTTTTTAAAAATTATTTTTGTGGAACTTCATAGACAACATTCCATTTTGAAAATGCATGTGGATTATTGGAAACCTACTCATAAGTAAATTTATAGTTTGAGGAAAAAAAACTGATTTCCAGATTCTGGTATATTAATAAAAATGAAGGATAAATTAAAGGTCGTAAATTAGAAAACTATTAAAGTAAATAAGAAGTTATTCATTTTAGTCTGCTAATACTAATGTGTTTCTAAAAATTCTTTTCTTGAAACTTTAGACAACATTAAATTTTCAAAAAGTATGTGGATTATTGGAAATCTCTTCATAAGTTAAATTTATAGTTTGAATTTGAATATACATTAGAAGGAACACTACACACTCACTTCAGAATATTGAATCTTCGAATCGATTTTGCCAGTACCATATTCACCGGCATTCTTAAATTTTAGGAAGTTTCAAAAGTGAACAAGAAAGAATTTTAAGCAAATGCATTTTCTTTGAAATAGACCACCAAGCATTCTCTCCCCAAAAGACTTACATTTAGACTTATTTATTACAGATTACGAACCTTTACTACAAGAATTTTTTTCTTTTCCAACCTACATCCTTATCCAATATAGCCAGTTTTATTAGATTGGTTTTTTTTTTAATTTAATCAAATATAAATAACCATGTCACTCACAAGTAAGATATTATGGTAATTAAATAATAATATCTTAATTGTAGGAGAGGTTAGTTCTTTTTCCCTCATTCGTTTCATTGTATTAGTAAAAAATGAATATGTGCATGAAGCAATACTATATAACGAAACACTGATTAAAGATTAGCCCAACTGCACGGTGTCCATTATTAAACTTAATTGCATGAATTCAAATTATAGAATTAAATTAACAGAATTTATTTTATTTATTATTTTAAAAATAAGAGAAAAATATTCTAAAGGATACGCAGATTTGTGCAAATATGAACTCAACCATGTATAAAGTTAATCTATACATATTCGTACTGTGATTATCTAAACCTATAATTTGTTTTTGCATTGCATATTCATAAGGCATTCTTTTGGAGTTTTCCTATTTTTGTTTCCAGTTACAAATGCGTGCTTCGTGCCAGAGCGTAAAACCTTTTTCTGGCAATTCATAATTCAGTCCTTTCGTTTATAAATATCCTGCAATTTCTCACGCACAGCAAAAATATTTTTTAATACGTCTTTTTCACCCTCAATAAATCTAATCAATATCTGAATAATAAACCCACGAATAATTTGTTAATGATAAGAATCTTAATTTTTTTTATCTTCTTCTTTTCACACTCTTTTATATTTATTTTTACCATTCATTCACTATATAATGAAAACTATTCAGAATTGTGCTATTTTTTACACTGAATACTTTCATTGAACGATGTGAAAAGAGTAAACATGTAAGGTTCCCATAGTAACCAATATAATGATGTTTTTCTTTCAAAGGAGTAGAAGCTTCTTCGATTTAGAGCCTCACGATTTCCAAATTTTCTTCCAAAAGTAGGAGCTAAAAGTTTTTCTTTGTAACTTTTACACGATTTTTTTAACGATTGCATAAACTTTTGAAAGTACAACTAAAATCCAATTACAAAATTCTTCATAAATATAGAAATATTTTGAGAAATATAAAAAAGACTGCAAAGAAATAATGTTCCATTTTTTAATGTAGTTCATATATGAAAATTAGTAGATATATTAAATTTTTTTATCTCTTGTTTGCACAAGTAAGTTAATCACTGAATATATCTATTTTTTAAATGATTAAAGGTTTTTTTTAATGGTTTGAGTTATCACTGAAAGCTACTATTATGTATTTTATAAATAAAAATATAAAATAATATCTCATTAAATAAATCGACCGAGCATCAAATACAGGAAAAACTCATATATATACATATATATATATATATATATATATATATATAAGTCAACCTTATAATAACAAAAAAAATTATTGATTTTAATCAGCTAAATTATCATAAAAATTAACAATTATAAAATTGTTCAGTCCAAGTAAAAAATTTTACCGTTTCGCTTAAATATTCTAAATAAATATCTATCTCGGAAAATTACTTCACATTTTCAATAACTGATTATAGTTTCGTCAAATTCTTGAGATTCATAAAGATATTATTATAAATGCATTTAAAAGAAGCTTTAAAATAAAGTCTTTTTAT
Source organism: Argiope trifasciata (assembly GCA_026543055.1). Taxonomy (NCBI): domain Eukaryota; kingdom Metazoa; phylum Arthropoda; class Arachnida; order Araneae; family Araneidae; genus Argiope; species Argiope trifasciata. The sequence goes on from JAPMOQ010054750.1 coordinate 12,608, forward strand.
TCGAAGAATTATTTTTACATCAGAAAAATATACGAACTATTTTTTCATTCAGAATGTGATCACAAGAAATGTGATCATAAATATAATCTAAATGCAACTTGCTCTGAAAAATAAATTAGCCATAAAGACAACTCTAACACTCAATTATTTAATAGTGCGTGCAGAGGTTATTACAATAGTGATGAGATTGCTGGTACAACTGCTCCCATGAGACATAAAAATCAAGTATTGTAGTTTGTTTGCATGCCAGATCTGCGCATGATAGACCAAGTACTTTTTTTATTTGATGAACTACATAAAAATAAGAAAATGTGTTGTTTGAGCATATTAAGATTACATTATCATACACGAAATTTATTTTCAATCATCTAGTAATCATTATAAAGTAATCTTCGTGTTAGATTTGAATAACTGCTCCGTCAAAAAATAGCTTTAACAAGATTAATGATATAAATATAAAATGTCTGTAAAATGTGTATATATAACTATGACATCAAAGAACATATTAAAAACATGTGAGTCGAATTCGACGAAAACTTGAATGCAAACGGAGAAAGAAAAAACAGAGTCGCAACTAGTTTTGTTTTTTTTCAGACAGTTTTGATTTAATGTTTGCTCGTCATATCTTATTTCAGCTCTTGACAGTGCTGGAGGAGAAATATATGTTAAACTAAAAATAATATACTCGTTTCTTTTTTTTTTCTAAATGATTTTATGTATTAGCCATATTTTTAGTATCAGCAATATTAAAATAATAAAGCAATACTTAATTTACTATTTACTGAAATTAAGACTTGAAAATGACGCAAAATGAGTCAAAATAAAAGAATCTGCTTTAAAATTATTTTTCGATTTCGCACACAGCTGTCGATATAGAAACTGATATATGATTTAATTGACATGCATTATATGGTAATAATAAACAAATAACACATGAATTAAAATAAAATCAAGCTTGTTTGGCTATATTCGATGAGTAAACTTTCCGTTGCAGAAAAGAGGAAAATTTCATTTTTTTTTTAAATTAATCAAAAACACATTAAATATCGAATAAATTTAATTAGCCTTTCTTTAAACATTTTCAAACAAAAAATGTGTTTTTAAAAACTAAGTTTGAACTTACGTCAATAACCGCATTCAAGGCTATTCATTCACATCAATTAAATAAACTGATCGATCTCGTTTAACGTCAGTTCAGCCCATGTCATTTCAATACCCTACTGAATTCTCGCCAATAAAATCGATTAATATCTAAAAATATCCCTAATATTTCCCAACATCACACCTCTTCTATGAAAACCGATTACTTTGCTTCCAAACTGTGCTAAGAACGCTCTTTTCTCTCGGGAATGAGCTCGCCATCCTGTATTGATTTTGTGGTTGGCCCAATCTTCGATGCAGAGAACACATTTCCCTTCCACAATTGAGTTTCTAAACATTACACCCATTTCAACGACGAAAGATGCCGACATTCAAACTTAACGACTCATTCATTCATTACTTTTAATTCATCCACTGTTTTCCAATCAATTGTTTTTCAGTGGTCTTGACCACAACAAAACGGTGCAGTGAACGGCCATGGCCTCTACATAGGAATTTCAATCACAATACGGAGCGAGTGGCATATTGAAATTTAAAGAAAACCTACCTTAGAGTGTGATGATTATTCTACATCAGATGCTCCTTAGCGATGAGGATCCGAATTATAGCCGTGCCCTTCTGATAACCAGAACAAGATCCTTCATCTGAAGCTTCCGTGAGAGCTGCAGCATTTTCTTTGAGATGACATCTTTTCCCCCTACCGCACGCTCTTCTACAGAGTTATATTGTAGGAAGGCGAAGGTTTGCTTCATCGCCAAGAGCTACTTCGCCAAATCTGTGAGCACAGCACGCGCCCAATCGAAAAGAATGAAACCAAACGGTAGGGATACAGAGTATTCTCGAGAACCTGGCCTAGGTTATATGAGGGATCTTAAGGAAATGGGAAAGAGGAGGGATAGCACGAAAAGAAAGAAAAAAATTGAATAACACAGGAAGGGGAAATGAAAGAAGGGGGTCGCGTAAGGTTGAAGTTTATTCGATATTGGGCATCGTCGAAAATCGTTAAGGCATATTTTGGCTCGGGAAAAGAAATGTCGTTTCTTGCGTTAAAATAATTTAGAATCAAAAAATAGAAAGGGTGCACCATTATATCGATTTTTTTTAATGAGAAAAAATTTTAAAATTATATTTAACTTTTTAATTAAGGTTGCTCGTGTTTATGTCAGTTGATTTCATGTTTGAACAGTGAACGCCTTCTCATTTTATTTCTTGAAGCAGGTTTTACTTAAAATTTACTGATAAGCTCCGCAAGTTACTTAATTAACACATTTAAACACTAGTTACGTAATTTTCACAGTTAAAAAGTTTAAAGTATTAATATCAACAGATAATACTTTTCAATGGGAAGTAGCATTTAAAATAATGAAATTTCTTAAAGTTAGAGTTTCGAAAACAGACGCATAGATATAAATCGGCATTATAACTTTCAATATATTAAGCTTAACTAAATTAATAAAAAAATACTATCACTTAAAATACGTATTTATTTTTAATATTATTTAAAGACACCATTCCATATTTTGATATTAATGGTGGAAATTTAAAGTTTGTATGCCCATTTAATAAGGAATATTGATTTCAGATTGACTCAATTTCAATTTTGAAGTTAATTTAGGATGTTTCAAACACACTTTGCAATCTCGAGCAATAGTCAGAAGAATGACATAAGTGATCGTATTCTACTTCTACAACTTTCACATCACATAAAAGTGCGAAAAATGTATATGAAGAATTAAAATAACATGTTATAATGGCATATGAAGCTATCATTGTTTGCTCCGTTAAATTTATCTTTTGAGCCTCCTCACTGTTGTTCTTAATAAGTTTACAAAGAAAAAATACAAAAAAGTACCGAATGCAAGATACTAAATATATGAAGATTGGAGTGCGTAAGAAATATATCATATTTGAAATGCTTTCACATATATTTAATTTCTGTCCTTTTTTCGGAATTTGGCAAATATATACCCAATTCTCAGTATTTTATCTTCTAAGCATAATAATAATCTCTAAAATACTAGAATTTTGACTTATTTTAGCTTAAATGTGTATTGGAAATTGTTTCCTCAAAGAAAATTATATTCAAATCTAGAATCTCACAAAATAATTATTTCGAAATTTAAGTTTTTTTGAAACTGAAAATGATCATCCATCTTTCCTGCGCACTCGCTGAAAAGGAAATGTCTGCTATCTTTCCTGATAATTCTCGACTGATTTTTTTTTCTTCTCCGAAATAAAAAATTAATTGGTATTATTCATAAAATTAAAAAACACGCATTGTTTTCTATTGCAATATTTTTTTTTCTTTAATACATTATGCTATTTCAAACCATTAGGGAAACTGTCAACTGAATTTTAATTGACGAGTTTTCGAAAGAGTTAATTCATTTGAATATTTAGAATTCAGAAAGGAAATTGTACTTTAATTTTTTATTTGGTACATTTTCTTTGTGCAGAAGAAATAAATCTATTCTCAGGCAACAAAATTTTTTATATCTAAAGCATAAAAATGCCATGTGAATTTATTCAAAGATTTTACACTCATACAATAGAAAGGTAAACATTCTGAAATAGTTTTAATGTTATTTAATGATTTTTAATATTTAATATCACCCATTGAAGGATTTAATGATGAAAATTTCACTCACAAATTATTTAGAGAATGTTTGATTTTCAGTAATTCATTAACAATTTTAATGTTCATTCCAAACCAGCCGTCAAGTCAACCAGAATTCACAAATAGGTATATGAAAGAAATATTTGTAAAAAAAAAAGAAAATATTGTGTAAATATTTGTATGTTCAAATTATTAAATGAAAGCCACTATAGAACAATCAGAATCGTAGCTTTCAGAGTAATCTTACTTTTCTGATATTCTATTTTATTTTTTCATTTTTCCTTGGCTGGTTCACCGGGAATATTGCCTATATTTGATTTCATTTCAATCCTTTTTTATAACTTCATATTCATGATTCTACCAAAATGTTAAAAATTAAAGCTGATTTACTTTTATTTCGTTTATTGCATATATAAACTTTTCTAATGAGGGAAGTAACATAGAACCAAAACTTCATTTAAACATAAACATCCGGTTCATTTATCTTCTAAATTTCGAGATATTGTAACTTCGGCTTTTTATTTACCATGTAAACTACAAAGATATTAAGCAGAATCTTAATTATTAGCTTTCAACGAAAATACCACAATTTAGTATTTGATGAAACAATGAAAATAGTTTGAATTTCAGGATATCTTGATGATCTACTGTTGAAAATCAAGCCAAAAATTATTTGTAAAACTTTACCAAAATTCAGCAAAATTTTCCATGACTATTAAATTGGTATCATCAAAAAGACAACTTTTTTAAATTTTGGAAACGGAGTAAAATTTATTTTTGTGTGATAATGCATGCATGAGAGATGCACTCCAAACTATACATGTGCCAAGTTTAGTAGCTTTAGATCAAATGATGTGGGTTGTAGATAGCCAATACAGACACACTCATCTGTATAAGTAGTATAGATAAAATATATAAAATTCATCATGTAGCATTGAAGAAAGTAAGAGGCATAAACATTTAGTATGTTTATAAAGACTTATGTCACAATATTATTTCAATTCCCTATCTGCTCTATCTACTCTGCGTTGCATTTAATCGTCCTTGATTTCAGAAATACAATTTGCAAATCTTTAATTCTAATTGATAAAATATCTCAACTTGATATAGAAATGTAGCAAATTTGGTGGTGGGACCGCAATTAAAATTTTAAAAATTCAGATTAAGAAGAACTGGTTCTAAAAATAAGTACAGAAAGTGGAAAATGGCACTTTATATATTTTTTAAAAACCAGAAATGTCAGATATAGCTTATTTTCAGCATTTAACAAATTTAGTAATTAAATGTAATTAATAAAAAACTGAAATAGGACTTAGTTGATTTCTCAATCAATTAAAAGCTAAATTTGTTAATTAATCAGTCATTCATTTTTTTTACTGGGTAGATTTTTTATATCTATAATGCAACCTCACGCAAGCAATTAATCTCTTTTGTATTAAAATTATTTGTAGGGTCAGAGAGTTGACTTTAATACTTTGATTCCTGCAGTTTGTAATCTTAATGAGAATTTTCTTGTAGTGAATCAATGAAATAATAAATTTTAAACTGACAGATACAGTATTTAATATTCATGTTGTTTCAATGGGCATAGTGTATAAAGAAAACATAATCTTACGTATAATTATAATAATAATGCTGTAATTGCCGGTAATTTAAAAAATTGTGTTGTAAACATCGGCTAATTCTTCTTCAAAATCTTTTTTTTCATTGTTTTAAGTTATCCATTTATTTAATGCTGACTGGGACTTTTCCTGCATGCGAAACTTTAGAGTTCGGGCGTAACTGTATTCTCATTGCTTATGGTGTTTTTTCGACAAAAGTGTTTTCTTGGCAAATTGAAGAACTTCTGAACTATAACTGTACAAATTACCGGAAATGCTACCATTGGTATTCTTTTACTTAACTTCTGACTTTCAGGTCCATTAGTTAATAATTTATTTCAAGAACCCATGTTGCGTCTTTTTGTAGGTCAGTCTATTAAATCTACGAGTTATTGTAGCCATGTGAAAATCAGTAAAATGCGAAAACATTCCATCGGCACCTCAGTAAGAAAGAAAAACCTATGAGGGAATGGTCCTCCAGATTTTTTCTCGCATAATCTCTAATAAAGGACTTAGTCCTCCTACCCACATAAAATTGTGCACCTTGGGTAAGTCCACGAATGCCTTGCATGACGTTGGCAAATAGTATTTGCGAAGTTTTGATCATTTACGAAATATTGATTTGAATTTAACATTTTTACTGAAAATATTGTGTGATCCTTGATGAATTCTTTTCGCAATTAATCCTCGGCTTCTAGCAGTAATTACCCGAAAACCGAATTCGAGTTTTAGACTTTTAGACGGTTATTTTGTTTTTAATCAACTGGCTCACAAAAAATTGATACAGAGCTACATTTGTGATTATAATATCACAAACGAAACTCAAAAAGAGAATACCAAGTGAAATAAATTTTCAAATCAGTACAACTTAAATAAAGCTTATATGGAAATTTAAAATTTTGAGAGAGTGTTTTGCCATTTTATAGTTAAAATAAAAATCAATTTGAAATGAAATGTGGTATTTTTTAGAAATCAACGAAACCTTAGTAATACATGAAACAAATATATGAAAATCAAGCAATTCAAGTAAGTTAATAAATTAAATGCATTTAGAAATAACTAAATTCCATAAAAGAATATTTTAAAAAATTTAATTTCTTTCTTCGAACCTGATAAAATTTGGGGCTTACTTTATCTTTTCTCAGCCATAACAAGCGCAAATTTATTAGTAAATGTCCAAAGTAAGCTATTTTATCATATCTCGATAGAACTTCTATTATTTTATAAGATTTAAAAACTGCTGAAATTATTAATGCACACTTTAACCACAAAATATGGTCTTCGAAATCAAACTAATTACTTTTATAATTTAGAGATAGTAACGTATTCATATCTTAAGCTAAAATGAAAATATCCATAAATTTCTAGAAAATTTTTGATAAAACTGAAATCTAGATGCTTCAGTTTCTTATCTCGAACTATAATGAAATATTATGATTAATATTGTAAGAATTAATTAACCTAATTAGAAGGCCATATCAATTTTATCTAATATGCTATTTCTCTAAATTTATTCGTTAAATTAATCTCATTCCCAACAATTTATTAATATATCATTACTAGAAATCAATGGCCATTTTAAAGTTAATGTTCACTATTTTTAGACAAAAATCGGAGAAAGCAACCAAATTACGCGAACAAAAACCTCGTATCATTAGTACCGGATTAAATTAGCTTTTATTCAATATTGAGTTTATTAAGATAGTCGATAACGATGTGTTTTGTGGTATTAAATTAAAAACCTTATTTCCTGTTTTTGTTGAAGATTGAAAAGTTATTTTTAATGAAATAAAGTAGGTTTCTTCGACGAGTTCATTTATTTTAAAGGTTTCTTATGTTACTTTGGGTCATTATAGTGATACAAAGTATCACATAATATGCTTTGTGTCATTATAATGATACAAAGTAACATATAATATAATTTGCATCATTATAATGATACAAAGTATCTTTTTATCAAGACACTTTGTATTTTTTATTGCTTTCCAGCTAAATTCTTTATTTCTATTTTGTATTTGACTTTAATCTAATTTCATTTTATTTTTTCAGTCTTCGAATAAATAACGAATTCAAATATATGAAGAAGGAAGAAAGATTTTGTTAAGCTGCATAGATTTAGAATATTACATAGAGTGATGGTTGTGTTAGTTTCAGAATGTGTTTAATGTTCTATTTTCGAAGGGAGACTGATCCACAGCAATGTTGCATGAATTTAAATCTCCTTTAAGTCCAACTTCAGCACCAAAATGAAGTTATTGATTTTTTCTAAATAGCAATTTAAAAAATGAGGTCCAGGATTCTAATCATTAACAATCTCTTCAAATCCGTAGTCTGCTGCTACTTTTGATAGCTAGATGGCTGTGACTTGGTCATCAAGTAACAACCGAGGACCGCCTACAAGGATGCTGGTTTGAGACCTGGTTTTTCTAAAGTCGCGCCATTTACAAAGGACCGGTACAGTATAAATTCACTAGGAGTTAAACATCCTCCAGTTGATGAGAAATGTCAGTGTGGGAAGGGATTTCAGCGTCAGCAGTAATTCATTTAATCACGGCCCATAAGATTTAAAGAGACATAATGAATCTTCCAACTGGGAATACAACATTTATAATTATGTTTGCTGTTCTTTTAAGAAAGATTCGCAGTTGTTGATATTTATGATAGAATGACTATTAGATATTGTGACACGTGTAACAAAATATATCAAGCATTGAAGAGAATAATACATGGAAATCCTACCTTCAATATTTCAACAATTTACTCATCTGTTTTATATTATATTGCGATATTAGAAGGAGGATTTATGGTAAAGAAGAATGAGTAGCTTAAACTGACCTGAAGGTCTAGGGCACCAAAGGGCTTATTTTAGTTATTATTTAGTTATATTAGTTATATGAGCTTTATTGCGAGGCGCATGTGCTACGTCCGAACTATTCTAACTCCGTTCACCGAGCGGAGATCCTACGAGAGCCCTCCCTTTTCGGGTCAAAAGATTTACCCTCATTGCCATTGGTGTTCGGCATGCATGGCTTTCCTTGCCCACATTTTGGATTGTTTGGGTCCTAACAAAGACGAAGTCATCCGAAAAACTCAACTGTTTTTGGACTTTTTAGAAGTTTTCGGATTCATGGGGATTGTCTAGACCAGCTAGACAATTCCGAGATTAGTAAAAACAACAACATATTATATTGCTTTGCAATTAAGTATTGATAATCATCAAATCTTATCTAACTTCATTTCTGAGAGAAATCTGAAGTATAAATTTTCAAAAATAATTGAGAAATAAATTGGATTATGAATAAATTGGATTATAATTACATTACTGAGAATAGTCACCCCAAAACTTACTCGCATACTCTCTAATAAAGGTGTTATCTCGGAAAAAACTTTACAAGGCATTGGATTACAATAGTTTTAAAATATTAATATTTGGCTTGAATCTTGATACTCAAGTACCAGAATTTCCAATTGATATTTTAGATGCCTTTTCCGATAGACATACGTAATGTAGAAAATATGTTTTCCGAATTCAGGGAAATCTGAAAAGTGGAAATTCGTCAAAATTCGAGTTTGAATTTTTTGAAGATTACAATACTTTCATCCTTCTTTACATACGAGGAAGCAAAAAGTTTAGCATTTAATTCCGGAACTTGTATCAAAAAATATGTTCCAACATACTGTCAGTTTTCAGCAATCTTCAATTGATTATTTCAACCTCAATCACATGATTTCTTTTTCCTTCGGCGCGGTTTCTTTCATGCAATTGACCCACATTTTTACAATGTGGTTCATTACGTCCACTTCACATCATGTCGAATTTTACAAAGAAACAAAAATAAAGTAATTATAATATTAATACATCTTCGAAACAAAAAGAAAGTTCATAAAGCACAGTCATCTTTTAGATTTATTATCACAAGGGTTTGTTATTAACATGAATCAATGATTAATGCAATTCCTGTAGTCATTCGGTTTCTTGCACACGGCCAAAAACACTTTCTAATATTCATCGTTTCTTCGCATGCTATGTAAATATTCCTTTAGAATCCTAAAACAGAATAAATGCAACTTCAAAAAAAATGACTAGGGTTTCTGGAAACAGCAATTCAATTATAGACGATATTTCAACTTTATACTAATTGAAAAATCAATAAATCAGAAAAAAATGATGTACTGGAAAATTCAAATTAATAAAGTTCGAATTTTATTACTGAAACAAGGCAATTTACTTTTTCTCTTGGTAATTTTGTTTGGTAGATTGATTCGATAATTAGTAGAAACACAATAAATTATTGTGCTTGAACATCCTGGTGGCTGAAATGGTGATAGCCTTAGAAAACTGTTGGCGGTTATAGATCATGAGAAACACTTTCTCTTTCAGTAATTTATCGTTACTAGAATTTTAACTTAACCGCAACCGTTTATCGCGAGCTCTTTTTTTTTTCTTCTCTGCTAGAAAATTGCCTGAAGTGAACTCGCTCGTAAGGGAAACGTTTAATGATGAGCCAAAACCTATTAAGCTGGCAAAATAAATGGATGATGTGTTTATTTATTTGTTCATTGTTACTTTCTTTCTTACCTCTCTTTCAAAGCCAAAGAATGCTTCTATTGAAAAATATAAAAATAAAAACTATTTATTATATTATATAGTATTACAAATTTTCTTTCATTTGGCGAAGTTTGTTAAATAAATATTTGGTTAGAGGAGGTAAATGCTTATTAATGAAAAAAAAAATAACATTGAAATAATTTATAACACATTTACATAAAATGTAAATTAGATTTTAATTTTCCGTTAAGATTGCGCACTAACTACAGAGATTTTTCATACAAAGTTGCATTAGAAAAGAATTTAATTCTGGATTTCAATGCAACATATAGCTTAGAGGCAAAAGTATCAAGAATGCTTTCAAGTAAAAAAAGTGATTTTTTTCTCCCTGTTGCGAAGTGCACATTGATATTTTCCGTAACAAATATATAAGATAGAAAAAGAAAAAAAAATTAATTAAAACATTCTCTCAGTGGTTCGGCAAAAACTTCATTAAGAAACATGTTTTAAAGACCTGGCCCACGTTCAGCGAACAAAATATTAAAAATGCAAAATAAATTCCTGCAATATATCTTCCTAATAATTCAATATTAAATTCCTAGCAATATTCAATCATCTTGGAATTCAGTTAACAAATTACTTCTTTTCATGCTTCTAGATAATTAAAAACTAAATCAACGGACATCTTAAAACACGATCCGGGAATTTCAGATGCTCTCTCCAAAAAAACAATGCTTTAAAATGCATACATTTATATTCCTTTGACTAAATAGCATTTTTAACAATTTAATATCAATTGAGGCAGAGATTGTTAGTTGATTCTTTTGATTAAACGAAAGCTTGTTTCTACCAAATTAGCACAAACGCGGCAGGTGATGTACTTTCGAATTATTTCAAAATACAATTTGTGTTGCAGCTGAGCAAATAAAGTAATGCCATTTCATAATATATTGCCATTCGAGTTTAATGTGACTGAATTTCTCTAACATTTCAGATTATTATGAAATTATGTTACTTTAAACCTTATTTTACATTGACTGAAATTAAAATTTTATTTATGATTCTATTTAATTTAGTTGCAACCCAATATTTATATTTACCAATATTTACTCAATAAACTATTTCTTAGAAACTGTTTGAGATAAGCAAATATTTATAAAAGGAAAAATTATTTTAATGTAACAAAGAATTGTTTCAATGCTGCTTGAATCAATAATTGACTATTAAAAATTTTTGAAATCTAAGCTTTTATGCTATCACCCAGTCCTATTAGTTATTGTACATGAAATATTTTTGATCCACTATCATTTTTAACTAATAAAATTCTAATTTTCTTCTTCTAAAACTGACCAAGATATGAAGAGTTGAATTTCAAAATGCTGACTATCACCTGCTGTCTCGATCAAACGCAATCTGTTGATTAGAGCGTTCCTTCGAGGCTGTCGGTGAAATTGTCTAAACTAATGATATTCTAAGTTCCATGACTCAATTAGTCTTAGTCAATGCTATTGTTATAAAAATATTTTAAGAAATATGATCTAAAGAACAGGAAGATTACATTAAAATGTAGACTTTGCAATTTTTACAACATTTCCTTTACTTACTCAAACAACATAGAATATGTTTCTTTATGCCATTGAAAGTATTTTTCCATACGTAAATATAAGTTTATCTCTAACGATTTAGAAATAAGCCACTGAATCACTATTAGAGGGAACACTGCATAATAAATCCATTGAATATATAAAAAAATTAATTTCTAAATGAAACACTACTCATTTTATTCATTTAATTAGAAAGAATTTCACAAAAAACGCATTTAATTTGCAATTCCGAAAAATATTAACATATTCAAGGGCATTTTTATTTCATATTTTATGCATGATCCTTCCTTTCGCTTCCTTTAAATATGTATAGGACATAACTGTTTTCATGGCACATAAATATAGGTTACATATCCAATTATGAATAACAAACAGTTTGAGAATTTATTTCAAAAATTTTGCCGCTTTTTTACATTGATTGTTATTGAAATCATTGTAAATTATTAAAGTTTTAAAATTTTAATACAAAAAATTTTGATGTCAAAATTTATTGTCATTGCAGTCTTCAATGCAATGCAGGAAATTAAATTAAGTCGGAAATTAATTAGGAAATTAAGTTATTTTAAATCAAGCACAATAAACTCAACTAAAAGTATCTTTTCGCCCTAGCAAAAAGAGTGAAAAAGAACCAAGATTCCAAGTTTGTCTGGAAAACCTTTTCGTGAAAAAGGTTTGATTTAATAAGGAATTGCAATAAACCAAATGAAATACCAAATGATAAAATAAAAATAATAATTTTAATATGAACATTCGATTTTGATATTTCAAAGAAATTATTGAATTAAAAATTTCCGTTGTTTATTGTTGCTTTCTTCAATCAAAAAGTCCATTATAGAATAGCGAATTGTTCATGATTTCGCCGTACACAATTTAATAGAAAGCCTTGTTTTGAACGCAAATTGTGAATGAATAAATGCATATCATATTTCTCTTAATGTTGTATGCTGTTGAGTAACTAATCTCTATTACAATCGAAATCATTCTATTCCATTCTTTGTTAAAAATATGCAGTTTGATAACATAAATCTTGACTAACCGAAATGGCATTAAGTTCTTCAATTACGGTTGATGATTTGAAATTGCAGCTTCTCTGCTGATTACTTTCAAATATAAACAGGATGAAATGAAAGAATGTTTTGTTAGTTAGAAATTTTAGTTCATTAATTAATGTTTTATAAAAAATATTTTAGGAAACTGATTATTATTTTTTTTAAATTAATATTTTGAAAAAATGCAGCGACAGTAATTTCTTTAACAGTTTGAATTCATCTTCGTACTGGGATCCTTATAGAAATTTGAGCTTTCCTAATGCTTTTCTAAAGAAACTTCTTTATAATGATCAAATAATTCAGTATTTTGATTTTTTAGATGAGTTATTGCAAAATAAAATTAACATTTTGATAAAATTAAGTAAGATATCAATGTTGAGCCTTTTTATCGTTTCATGTGTTAATAAAGTAATTTAAAAAATCTGAGTTAAATCCTCATAGACTTTTCAAAATTTTTGAACACTTTTTCTAAGAAATCTCCTTATATTCATTATTTCAATTCTGATATGATAAACTTTTCTGAGACTAGTTTTCCATATGCTTCATTAAAATCCTCATGCATTCGAATACACTAAAGACAAAAACAAAATGTTTTTAAAAAAAATTTTCTTGTTATAATTCTGAACATTAAATTTCAAAAAGATTTTTATTTCTCAGAAAGGGACATGTGTAAAATGTTTCTGAAAAGCAAAGGAAATAATTAACTTTTTTGTGTTTGGTATGAAATAGCAAGAAAGGTTTTAATATAGTAGAAATTATTTTGAATAATAATGTAATAATTGACTCTTTAAAAGTATATTCTTGTCAAAAATCTAAAAAATGTTTCTTATTGCATCAATTTTTTAAAAATAAATACTTTAAACAAAACTGGACTTTTCACTATTTTTTGCATCAGTGATTTTAAATACTCAGTTAAACGATGCAAATTTGAAAAAGGAATAATATTTGTTTAGCATTTTTCTAATAATCTGCTGTCTAAACTAAATGAAACTATTTATTATATAAAAATATGAAGATTCACTCGTATGAGAATTTAATAATGGTTCATGTATCTTATTTCATCCTTGAGAATTCTCTCAATTCAGCTGTTGATATTATTCAACTGGAAATAAATAAAAGAATTATAACTACTTCTGTAACCGTAGCTGTTCCTCGGCCCTCTATCGGCCGTTACCATGAACAATCAGTTCATGCCTTGAAAGCGAACGTAAAGTATGATGTTATCCCCGAGTATTATTTTTATGCATATATGTTAAATGTTATTGTCCTAAATAGTTTTGTCCCCTTGTAAATCATATCCTTTAATATCATTAAATGTATCTTTAACTAAATTGGCATGATTTATTGATTTTAATAGTCTATCCTGACAGAGTTAGACTTTTGACGCCCTTTCGGTCACAATAATTTGGCAGTCCAATGTTCGGCCCGAATCAATATTAAACGCTTGAAACATCAATGTTTACATTCCAAGGCAGGGACTCGCTTTCTTTTTCAGCTTTTTTGTTACCGCCCTGGATAACTAGGTTGTGATGAAAATAAACCATCTGTAATTCTTCGCTCCGAAGAAAAGTACTAGATAAGTGTTTTGTTTTGTAAATCTTTTTGGTAATAGTTGCTGATTTGATTCCGTTATTGTCGATGAATTAATTTACCAAAGAAAAACCTAAGTTTTGATTCAATCAAAGTAGATGTTTTGTTTTTAAACATGTTTCTGTTCTTCACCCGAAGAAAACCGAAAGTGTCAGATTTGTTGTATTAAATCTTATTAATATCAGTTGAAATTTAATTCTATCAAACCTGACGAATTAATTTATTTGAAAATAGCACGAAGAGTTTTGTTGCTATTAAAATGTAACTGATAATTGTGTTAATTAATCTTTCATATCGTCAATCCAGACGAATTAAAAAAAACGAAAGTTGTTAATAAAAGTCAGTGTGGATACTTTTATATTTAAGTTCGAGTAAATAGAAAAATTTTACTTTTGAAACGCTGAATATTTCTTGAATATGTTCACATGTTATAACTTTTATAGAAATGTAAAAGAAAAAAAGCGCGTATAACTAGAGTTATTTTGATAGGGATTCAAAGTCCTTACAGGAAAAATCGATGAGTAAGCATAAATCAGAATGATTTAACACCAGTCTCTTCCTGTTTGGATAGCCATTAGGTGAAGAGAATATTATTATTATATCTTTCTTTTTTGAATAACTTTCATTTTGTTGAGTTGGTATTTATGCAAGAAAAAAAAAATATTGGGCATTTCTGAGAGTAAAATTGTGATAAAATTTTTTCTGTGAATCTGATTATTCTTTTATTTATTCGTATTAAAAAAGAATTAAATAGTAATTTTTACAGTGTTTTAAAACTTATATGTGTTCAATAAAAACAAATTGTTTGTGAATATGAAAAATATTTATTTTTATGAATGATTGATATTTTGGAAATACAGTAATTGAAAGAACTGTTTTATTCTTTTATAAATTGCTTGCATATTGTTTTACTAAGAAAGGATATTCATAATAATTGTTCAAATTGATATAAAATTATTTTGTGTTGAATATTATAAGATATAAAAATTGCTGAAAAGGAGTTAAAGTATTATTTTGATTACTCATTTCCGGTAATTCTGAAATAAGAATTTTATTTTTATGGTTAAGAATTTTTTTAAGATAATTCTTTAGCATTTACCTCAAATTTTATAATACCAATTGTTCACTGTATTTACTTTTCTTTTTGTATGTATATATATACTCACACTTAATTGTATATATATATACTTACACTTTAAAAATTGAATTATATATTATATTATTATTATTGTTTTGAATTTAGTTTCGCTTTGAAAAAAAAGAGAAAACAGCTATATAGTTTTGTTTTATCAAAACAAACATGCTAAATTCTTTAAATTGAATTTCATTACCTTTTTTTATTTTTTAAAAATTGATTTAGAATATTGCAATTTGTTTGTTGTTTACTTGCAGTTTCGTTTTAGGAAGCAACTTTGTAATTGAATTATTTTCGTTTTATATTTGACTGATAATTTTTTTGTATTTATTGACTTTATACAGTATAAAGTGTTTATTTACAAAGTAATATAGATATTGCTTGCTTCTCTGTACAAATTTTAGGAATGTAATAGCTTGCATAATTCTTTTATTTAAAAGAAATTTATTTTTTGATCATTTGAAATTTTAAGTATTTTGATCTTCTTTCCCAAAAGCATGGCGTATTTGGCGAAAGCTAATAAGCCTGACCTTTTAGAGATATGCGAGGAAATAGGGATAGAGGTAGATACTTCCACTAGAGTAATTCGTAAACAAAAAATTCTTAAAAGTCCATCGTATGATGAGGAGGAGGTTAGGATTATTCTTGATAGAATTCTTACAACTAGAAAGGAGGAAAAGGCTCGGGAAGAGCAGTGTGAACAACGTGAATTAGAAATAAAGAGATTAGAAGCAGCACAGAGTAGTCAACGCCTAAATGATGAGTTTAGAAATACAGTAGAAACCGAACCAAAAATTCATCTTGCTCAGATCACACCCAAGTTTGATGAAACGCATGACGAAATGGGGTTATATTTGATTAATTTTAAAAGAAGAGCAGAAATGGTTCAAGTACCTAAGAAAGATTGGGTAGCCTACTTGTTAGCGGTTTTGCCAGCAGAAATCTCAAATATGTTAGCCAGAGAACCTGCGAGTAATGCTAATGACTATGATTTTGAGAAAAAAATCATATTAAAAAGATACAAATTAAACAATGAAAAGCTAAAACAATGTTTTTATCGGCACCAGAAATCAGAAGAGAAATCTTGGAGGAAATTTGCACATGAACTTAATAGTTACTTTACAGAATGGATCTCAGATTTAGAAATCAAAACCTTTGAACAACTGAAGGATCGGATGATCACTCAGCAGCTGAAGTACCGTGTTCCTGCTGAAGTGAGAGACCATTTTCTCTATGAGTGGATTGATATGAAAACTCCATATGATCTAGCAGAAAAACTTGATGACTACGAAAGCATTAAACAAAGTTTTAGAAGAGATTTCCCAAAGAAAAGGGGCTATAATTTTCAAACTGGATGGCATTATAGCGGAATTAAACCCAAAGAGGTTAGATCCAAATTTCAAATAAAAAAGGAACCTGTCAATGAGAAGGGCCATGAGAAAGATCCTTTGTGTGCTCACACCAATACTATATCTAATTCAGACAATAGGTCATCACGACATGTGGAACATTCTGTTTATTGTTATGGTTGTGGTCATCCCGGATTTATAAAATTGAAATATCCAAATTGTTCTTCAAAGAAATATAAGGCTCAAGTTAATGCAATACATATGTTTACTTGTTTTACCTCTCCAGTAGCCTTACTCCCCATTGAAATATATGAAGCTACAGGAACAGTTTGTGCTGACACAGGAGCCAGTCAGTCAGTTGGTGGAGAACTGATGTTTAATTTTTTAAAGAAGCGTGGACAGAAGTTCACAGAAATTGACCTTGCTATCTGTTTGGCAGATGGTCAACAATCCACATCAGTTGTTTTAAAAACTACAGTGCCGATAAAAGTGCTTGATCGAACTTTTCGCACTGATTTACATTTTCTGCCGCATGCTAAAGGAAATCGTACTCTCCTCGGAGTCGACTTTTTGAAGAAATCAGGAATTGTGATGGATATGAAAAATAATTTCTGGTATTTTGGTGATAAACCGAACTGCAGAATGCCTTTTGCTAAAGATATTCCCTTACCTAGGAATAATAGACCTGTCGAAAAGATTAGTAGTTCTTGTCCGACGAATTCAGTCACAAGTGATAATTCAGTGCAAAACAATTTTGTCGCTCCTGAAACTAATAGTCTTTGTTTACGCCCAGAAGAAGGTAAACATTTGACAACCAAACAACGGGACAACCTTAACTCGTTGCTAAAATAATTTGAGCCATGCCTTCATCCAGGGGGAGACCCCACTCCTTTCATTGAGCACCGTATACAAACTGGAAATAATTTACTTGTTCTTGATACATCCATGAATCGACCTTATATCTTCCCCAGCAAGTTGTCTAATCCGACAGTTGTACCGTCTCAGCAGTATTTACAACAGTATCACCCTTAAGCCGGGGTCCCACGACGCGCAGTTTCCCCGGTTTGGTCATAAATCAGACCTCCCACACACTGGGGGACCACACTCCCCCATAGCCAGGAGGATGAGTTTCCCCTTTCGCCCCCTCTTGGTCTCTTTGATGACCCGTCTACTTACCGACATTTTGTCGGTAAGTCGACGGGTCATCAAAGGGACCAGAAAACCGCAAGAGCTGTCAACGGGTGGCACGTGGCTCGTCTGCAGGCGGGGTATAGGCCGTGGGACTCCAGCTTTACAGTCAAACACCTTCCCCAGTCAGGCCCATCAGCCGAAGCTATTCACAACAGGGTGTGCAGCCATATCCAAAAGTTCAACAACATGGGCCATCTCAGCCCTCACAGATATTTACAAAGGGTGGTGGTTGCGGTTATCAGCGGAGACAACCACAAATGATGTCATATGGAGGTACAACTGTGCCTCCCGTTTCTTCAATGCAGCCGCAACAACTACAACCACAACAGCAACCTTCACCACATGCTGTTGTTCCCATGCGGCAGCGGCGTCCTCTTCCACCGTCTTCGCAGAGACCAACTCCTCATGCACCTTCAGCAGTGCCCTCTCGACGGCCACCACTACAGCAGCAGCCTCAACAATCTACTCAGGGTGGTTCTATGCCTGATCCCAGTACACCAGATCAAGTTCTTGGAACTTTCCATATCAATATGCTGAAAGCGTATGAACTGCCTCCAGAGAGGAACACGAGATCAGTAGTTCCCTTCAAGAGAAGAGGTAGACTTGAGAAGTACAGTGCTGACTCTTCGCCGAGACGTCGTGCGAGCCAGAAGGGGAGTCTGTAACCGTACCGTAACTGTTCCTCGGCCCTCTTTAGGTCGTTACCATGAACGATCAGTTCATGCCTTGGAAGCGAACGTAAAGCATGATGTAATCCCCGAGTATTATTTTTGTGCATATATGTTAAATGTTATTGTCCTAAATAGTTTTGTCCCTTTATAAATCATGTCCTTTAATGTCATTAAATGTATCTTTAACTAAATTGGCATGATTTATTGATTTTAATAGTCTATCCTGACAGAGTTAGACTTGGTCACACTTCTAATATAACAGCAATAAAAATTTCAAACAATAAACTTTTCACAAATACCACACAAGGCTGAAAAGTCCATCGCATTCCGTTATTCCTTAAAATACATTAATTTTTTTTATTATTTACTTTTCCTTTAAAAACACTCAGTAATAAAAAAAAATATCAAAACAGAATTAAAGAGTCGCCCTAACCTCCTTTTTTAGTGAAAGTACTTAGCCAATTTGTCACGGCCATATTGTCTCTTTCATTTTTTACACTATAGTATGTCTCTTTCATTCCCTCGCCGTTAGACAAGTACAGGATGACTAATTGATTAATCTCAGTGTCAGGACGGAACTTATAATTGAGGATGTGACGTTCCAAATTTCAGCACGGAAGAATAATCTGCATTTCAGAACTCATCTGCTCGGTATGAAGGACAGAGACATATCATTTTTACATGGAATGTCATGCATGGGTAGCATACACAAAAAAGGGCTTTTCTTATTTTTGACAAAAGAGGTAATTACTTCTACATTGCATTTGGGAGTGTTTAATTTAAAGGAAAAAAAAAACTCGGTGTTTGACTTTCCAGTATAAACCGTGTTTCTTTTAAAATGATGGTTTAACCTCATTATTGAAAATTATTTTTGCTGCTTTAAAAAAAATTAATATGAATATCTGATTGCGAGTATACATATATATCTTAAGAATATTCTTATTGCTTTCATCTGGAAAGCTTTCAGAAATTGCTTCGTCTTCTTCGTCTAATATTCGATTAAAGTTTTTTTTAAAACGGAATTTTCCTATTCTTTTTCTTTAGAAAACGGATTCACAACTTCGCCACGCAACCATATTGATTGATTTGGATCAAACGTATAGAGAGTTTATCTCATCTGTATTAAATTGCGTTTTGTGTATGTATGTATGTAAATGTGTGTGTGTGTGTGTGTGTGTGTGTGTGTGTGTGTGTGTGTGTGT
>JAPMOQ010054761.1:0-17721 GCA_026543055.1 Argiope trifasciata
ATATTTACTTCTTTCTTGACTGTAGTTCCAATTTCCTACGAAACATTTTAAAATGTTGATTATTTAATGGTCTAAGAAAAAGAAGGAAATTTCCATATTTATATACTTTTCCAATACAAGATATACATACTTATAGAGAACAAGTTATAAGTGGATACTTATACAATACAAGATATACATACTTATAGAGAACAAGTTATAGGTGGATACTTATACAATGCTAGATATTTTAATTGTATAATAACTGAAATTTTATATTTTATAAAATTCAGAAAAAAATACATAATGAATTCAATAAACATTTCAATAAATAATGAGACATAAAATTGAAGCCGAAAATTTTATTTGTGTGAATGATCATGACAGGGCTATTGAAAATTTTGACTATTGCACAAAAAAGTCTTTATTCTATAAAATCATAAGGAAATAAATTCTTTTTGGAGTCGGTGGGTTGGTAATAGAAGAGCCATGATGACAGAACAATCCTGGAGTCGCCGAGATGAATCAGGAACCGCCGAGATGACAGTACCTTTAGGAAAGTCTTGCAAGAACGAGATGCCAAAACTAGATTCTAAATCTGGAACCATCAATTGTCATAACGAGATAGTACGTTTTCAAACTGTGCGAAATGGAAGAATGAGTTGATCAGTCTTGAGCCGCTGAGATGAGGAAACAAGATAGAAATCATGAGTGACCGAGAAGACATAGTAAATTTGCAGCAATCGCTGGAGATAAAGCGAAAGAGTTTTTGTAACCATAAAGATGGCACTAATGGAATGTCAGTCTTGTGTAGCCGTTTTCTCAGAAATTTTCTGATATCAAAAGTCATAATTAGTGTTAACCTCAGCGAGGTATTAGTCATAATCGGAAAAGTTTTCAAATCAAGTTGCAGTAATAATATTTGCAATTTACTGCTATCATGTCATGCATATTATATACACATAGCGCATATCCATTATATAAAAGTCACAGTTTTAATAATTAATTAGAGTCCGCATGTGAAATGTAAAAAACAAACACAGAAAAAACAAAATATATACAATATATACAACGATTAGTAGTGCCCATTAGGACAAGGAGATTCTTAGAAGATTGTTGAACTTGTGCTTTTAAATACATAAGTTCTTTCATTTCAGCCTTCGTTAAATAGTATATAAATTCAGAAATTTTTGAAGAAACTAAGTATTTATATATTTCTCGGAAAAGATTGTTCCCAAATGATTTACATGGCTTTTTAAAACAATGGTAGAACAAGGCAGAAAATCATTTAAGTGTTCCATTTCAACTATAATCAATAATGATGCAAAATGTTTCTCGAAGTTCATAAAAAGTGAGCTCATAAATAATCCAAAAACATTTTGCAATTTTTTCAAAATTTTGTTTAAATTTGCTATTATTATTTCAGTATCATTATTGTCGAATTTAAATATGCGTAAAAACATCTGTAAAAGTAAATGTTCACTATTGTCCGTTAGTAATATTACTACTTTAGTTTTGAATAACATGGTGAATCGGTAACCATATTTCTTGACTTCAACCAAGACGCAACTTTGTTCACCTTTCGTTTCAAATAATGTTTAGGATGTGATGCCGCTAATGCAAAATTATCTTCCTTTGGACATGAACAAATGTTAAGTTCAGGCAGTTTTTGTTCATTTGAAATAGCAGAAAAAGGGTTGTTGATTGATTCTTTGAACGGGTTTTTGTTTGTTAGTTTGAAAGGAGTTCTTGCCAAAAATTGACTTGTAGCCAAATCGTTTTCCGAAGGATTGTCAAGAACACTGAAGATATTTTTGAAGTTTTCGAATATTTCTATTAACTTAGGTTCGTCCATTTCAAACCAGGATGGATCTATTTCTGGAGGTTCTTCCACTTCCTGGTATAAAAGTAATGTTTCCTCTTTCGAATAAATATCAGTTTTGGAAGGATTTGTTTCTTTTTCCACATCAACAAAGTCATCCAAATTGTCCAAGAATGGATTAGTTAATTTTAATTCAATTGTGGAAGCAACAAAATTGTCCAAGAAAGGATTATTAACTGTTAGAATACATTCAGTTTTTGTATCTTCAAAATCCAATTCTGCAGAAAGAATATCAAAC
The DNA here is from genome assembly GCA_026543055.1 of Argiope trifasciata. Taxonomy (NCBI): domain Eukaryota; kingdom Metazoa; phylum Arthropoda; class Arachnida; order Araneae; family Araneidae; genus Argiope; species Argiope trifasciata. Next base: position 2,100 of record JAPMOQ010054761.1, read on the forward strand.
AGATATACTTTAGTTTCGCCAGAGCCATAAATATCGGTCAAAGTTTCAGCATGTTTGGTTGTACGATTCTGTTGATAATCTGTCTGCATAGAAACATCAATCATTTTTCTATATTTTACGCTGGAATTGCCCATGATGACGAAGTGAATTGCGTATTGAATAAAGGGGAAGCAATTGTAAAATTGTAGGTAGAATATTTAAAAAAGACAAAATGGATAAAAGCACAAGGACTAACAGTAATCTCCGCAGTTACAACGATTTAAATTCGTTTACAAAATCGCAAACAAATTCAAGCTCACTGCACTTGAATGAGAACAAGCAAATAATATTGTATTGTTAGATTATATTTCCACTGATATATCATCAATAATAATTTCAAGTACTGTTAACAACAAAAATTGAATTTTAACAATCATCTTTTAAACATAGGTATTCACTGTTTAGTCATAACAATAAAATAGGATTTTTATTCTTGTAATATAATATATTGAAACTCTTTAATCGTAAAAACAAGCACTCTAAACTGCATAAAACCCGTAGAACAGAAAATACAACAGAAAAGGAACTTATTGCCAACTCGCGGAAACCACGGGATACGCAGCCGGAGGGTTAGAAGTGATAATAGCTTTTCGACCAATCATTTAAGTGAATAAAAATGATAATTCTGAAAAACACAAATGAAACGCAGTACTGCGATTTATCAAAACCACTGTATATCTGTAGAGAAGCTTCTTCTTCATGCTTATGGCCGAACACCCGGCCATCACTGAATGTAACATTACCGACAGGATTTCTGGTAGCCGACTGCTATCTTCAGCATTATCCATCATTATATTATTGATTTATTTTTTTGTCAAACTGGCATTCCCTTCAAGGTCACAAAGTGGTCAATTCCTATACTTCTTCCACATCTTCCTATAAAACAAGGAACAGGCCATCATTAAGAGAAAACTTCCGCGAAATTCAAAGTATTTCTTCAAATTATCGGTATGGAAGCTATGGAGAATTAGGCTACTATAATCTGTATTCAGTTTTTTTTCCTGATTAAGAAGCTCAATTTAGTATCAAAGATAAATAACTCCAATAAGATTCCTGAATTATGATATCCACATACTTTTCCTTAATATATGTCGCCGAAAATTTGTTAGAAATGTACTAAGGAAAACATAGAAACTTACACATATTTGGCTGTTATGCTCAAGGTCGCTATTCAAAAACGGGTTAATAGCGGAATTTTTCAAAAACCAGAAGTTTTAATTGAATGTCCTGTTTTTGATTCTTATCATGCTCATTTATTTATCTCGTCTTCTTCAGAATCACAAGACTTGGGGCGTGAAAAATATCCCCCAAAAGTTTTAAATTCTTAAAAGCTATTGGCTTTTTTGCTTATATGTAGCCTTTTTTATTATATTTTTTGAGTAATCTTATTAAGTTCTTGGGCACTACATTTTTGTAGGAAATTTTTATGAATCATAGGTGTAAATTTTAAGATAGTAAAATCCTTTTTTACATCAAACGCGTGCATTTTTATCTCTACGCATCTCTGCTTATAATTTAAAAAGTAAGTGTTTTTTAATCTTTTATACTTTTACCATTTGATTGGAGCAGTATTGCCAAATATGGCTCTTGCATCAATAAACCACACAAAACCAAGCCGAAGTCAAAACGAAGTCATATGTTTTGCCGATTATCATACTATATCATCTGAAAGAGCAATTAAAATGTCTTAAATTCTGGCAAAAAAGTTCATATTTCACAAAACATAATCAATTTAATTCAAAATACAATAATAAGAACTTCAGAGATGAAAAATTAAATCATAGTATTTAAAAAAAATCAAGAAATTCAAAGAAAAAATTTATCAGTTACAAAATAAGCTTTTTCCTTTAATCAGCAGTTAAAGGAGGGAAAAAGAATGAGAAGGAATAATATAAAAAAAAAGAATGATGGAAAAAGAAAATGAAACGCTTTTAGAAAACTAGCGTCTTTCTTGAGTTAAAAGCTTTTGAAGTAGGATGGTAGTTTTTCTACTTCACTTGTATTTTTTTAACCTCTTTCCGCTTAATACTTAATAGAAATCGTTTGACTAGAGACCGTATAATGGCAAAAAAAAAGATTAAATTTTTGAAGAGCCCTTTTTGTCACAAAAGTGGTAACAAAAGACTTTTTCACTTTCTTTGATTCTTTAAAAAAACGTATGAAGTAGGTTTATTAAATATTGAACAATCTAATGTGAAACCCATTTCTTTCAAATCAAATTCGTTTTTACTTCCTCATTTACGAATGATACATAAAGTATGGCAAACGTAAAAAATATCGAACTCAAGACTCTGACGATGTTTCAATTCCCTTTTAAGTTTGAAAAAATCATTTGTGGCATTATGATTGTCTGTCTGAGCAAAAGATAATTGAAAAACGTTTTTAAGCTAGATGGATAAAATTTGGGTCTATATACCAATATTTGTATTATTTCTACCAAATATGTAGGCAAAATAATACATTGAAAGAAAATCTATCTGTCCGGTGTTCAATTATAGGTTAACATGATAATTACAAAAAAAAGTTATATGTATTAAATTTGATACATAGATGTAACATATATAGCATAGACATCAATAAAACTTTGAGCTAAAATTAGCGGTTGGTTAGCCTTTGCCAGTCTGGGTACGACCTGAGTTTAACCCTAAAGCGCTTGGCTCAATGTTCAAAAATCGCCAGTCCGCCAACCATCTCTAGCCCATAATAAAGGAGGAAGCTAATAGGATTGCCAGACTAGAGAAAACACCAATTTTTGTGAGTTATTGTCAACTTGGAGAAGAAGGGAGTTAAACTACGGTTCGCCCCCGATCTATATTTTCAAAATAATGTAAACGTAATTGACCAAAAGCACGATGATTTAAATATATCTAATATTTTAAGCAATTTTATGACGTACTTTAGTGCCAATCAGTTGGAAAACGTATATCTAAAACTTACATTCATTTTTAGGATACTATTAATGACATACCAAGAGCTATTCACCAAAAACTTCGCTAAAAAAACACACGACAGATAGTAAAAAAATCTAAAATTACGCCAAAGAGTAAATATCTAACCTTAATAGCTTGAAAATGGTTTTCAAAAATAATGCCTTTATTAAGAATATGCGAAAAAGTTTTAAGGAAACTATTTCTGCTGGGTTTCAATTTTCATTGAATCTTTTCGAATATTCCGGACATATGGCATAATTTAAATTTTCCGGACAGAAACACATTTTATTTCATGGATATTTATTTTCTTTTGTCAAAAGCTGTACACTGAAGTGACAAAAGTCATGGGATGACTGTTAATATCGTGTCGGTCCTCCTTTTGCCCGGCGAAGTGCAACAACTCGATGTGTCATGGAGTCCACAAGTCGTTGGAAGTCCTCTACAGGAATATTGAGCCATTCTGTCTGTATAGACGTCCATAATTGTGAAAGTGTGGACGGTGCAGAAGTTTAAGAACGAACGGACCTTTCGATGATGTCCCATAAATGCTCGATGGGATTCATATCGGGCGATCTAGGTGGCCAGATCATGCGCTTGTATTTTCCGGAATGTTCTTCAAACCAATCGCGAACAGTTCTGGCCTGGTGACATGGCGCATTGTCATCCATAAAAATGTCACCAGTCTGTGGGTACGTGAAGTCCATGAATGGCTGCAAGTGATCTGCAAGCAGCTGAACATAACCATTTCCAGTCAATGATCGGTTCAGTTGCACCAGAGGACCGAGTCCATGCCATGTAAAAACAGCCTACACCATTATGCAGCCACCACCAGCTTGAACAGTGCCTTGCTGACAGTTTGAGTCCATGGTTTCGTGGGGTTTGCGCCACATTCGAACTCTACCATCAGCTCGTAACAACTGAAATCGTGACTCATCTGACCACGCCACGGTTTTCCACTGGTCTAGGGACTAGTCGATATGCTCACGAGCCCAGGAGAGTCGCTGCAGGCGATGTCGTGCTGACAGTAAAGGCACTCGAGTCGGTCTTCTGCTGTCATAGCCCAAGAAAGACAAATTTCGCCGCACAGTCCTATCGGACACGTCCCACATTGATTCCTGCAGTTATTTGACGAAGTGTTGCGTGTCTATTAACATTGACCATTCTACACAAACGTCGGCGGTCTCGGTCGTTAAGTGCAGGTGGTCGCCCACTGCGCTGTCCATGATGGGATGTGATGCCTGAAATTTCATACTCTCGGCACACTCTTGATACTGTGGATCTCGGAATGTTCAATTCACTAACGATATCTGAAATGGAATGACCCATGCGTCTAGCTCCAACTAACATTCCACGTTCAAAGTCTGTTAATTCTCGTCGTGCCGCCAATAATCACGAAAAACTTGTTAACATGAATAACTTGAACATAAATGATAGCTCTGGAAAACGAACTGCGCATTTATACTTTTTCGCCGCGATACTACTGCCATCTGTATATTTGCATATTGCTATCCCATGACTTTTGTCACTTCAGTGTAAACTAAAAATATAACATTTTTTTTATTTTTAAAACAAGTAGAATTTTTAAAATTAGTTCTATGTTTGGCTTCTTCTGAAGTATTATTTACTACATTTTAGACTGCTGCCCTTAGTAAAGAAGTAAAAAGTTTAAGAAGGCAGTTAAGTTAAGAACAAAATGGGGGAAAAATTGTATTTTGGTTTCAAATTATGTCTCAATAAAATAAGTTATTTTTTAACTTTTCAAAATAAAAACCTTAAAGTAATCGAATTTTTAAAGCGTTAATAAGCCAATAACTTGCTTGAATTATCAAGAATAGAGATAACATTTCAAAACAGAGATTTTGATAATTGACTTTTTATTCAAGTCCATTTTTAGTTAAAGAGAAAAATATCCTAATTCACAGCTACAGTTGAAAGAAAGTGAAAGAATCGCATTAAGAAGTATTAACTTGATTTGATCGAAAAAGTTCCGAAGTTTAGCTATTTTTCCTTATCTCGCTTGACATCGATTGCAAAAGCTCGAGAAATAAGGAAATATGGGAAGAAAGACTTAACTCCCTAACAGTAACAAAGAATATAGAAAAGAAGCAATGTAATCCCCCAAAAATAGGATCCATCTTCTGACATTTAAATAAATACTTAAGTTTTCAGGCCACCCTGAATCTAAAAAGTATATTTTTGGTATGATATTTTACTGTTGATATTTAGACATGATAATTCAAAACAACAATGCACTAGGTGCGTAATTTCACTTTGGAAATTTTTCACCAGTTTAGTATATTTGTGTCAAAGTTTGGAGGGAATTCATTAATGAGAAAAATTGTCTTTCATCCATACTTGTAACATATATGATAGTATAAAAATTCAAAGAACTAGATAAATGAAATTTAGCATATTCATATATTATTAGAGATGTATATACGAGTCAGATTCTAGACCAAAATCCCAGAAAAACTGAGTTTCTGTCTGTATGCACATTTATGTGTAAGTGAAAGTAATAATTCAAAAATACAATGACAGTAGTAAATAAAATTTAGAATATAGTCTTCGTATTGTAAATCTGCATCAAGTTTTGGAACCAGTGGATACAGGAAATCATCAAAAATGATCTCCTCAAATTTTTCTTATATTCTTTTTTATAAAGATGAATTTGGGTTTTAGCCGACTTTTTATCAACCAATCAAAACCAATTTGATACAAAACAACAATTAAAGACTCAATATTATTTATTTAATTTTATAGTTACAGTTTCTATGAGTTATTGCGTTTGTATTTTTTAAAAAACTACAGGCCGACACATGTCCAACTCGTTATTCGAATTAGATCAAGAATTGGAGAGCTATCTAAACTATAATCTCTTCACCTAATTTTATGCATCTCTTTTCATTTTGAAGATTTCGGGCCAATTTATATTCTAACAGAATTTCTCTGAATAGATTTGGCATCAAAATTTGATAACATTTTACAAACGTAGTATTAAAGTCATGGACCGATTTTCGTCCATTCAACTCAAAACATTTTTGAGTTATATTTGTTATAGATAGACAGGTAGGCATAATTCAAAAAAAAAAAAATATTTTGAACTCAGGAAGGAGAATTACCAGAATCTTGAGTTCTACATTTTTGACAATTGCAATAATTAATCTGCATTTCGTATATGATAAAGTAAAAAAAAATCCAAAATCCAAACTCTTTTTTCTTTACAGTTCTTTAATATAAAAAGAAATCACATTCTTAGGTAGTACATAAAAATGAAGATATTTTTTGCAAATCATTACCTGTTTGGACACTTGGAAAAATAGCTACTAATCTGCTTACTGCCCGGTAAGTAATTCATTTCTATTATCTTATAAGATGAAATTTTCTCTACAGCATTTAAGAGACAGTGAGGGGGAGGAGGCAAATTGATTCGTATCATGGCTTTGAATTATGGTAGCGAATGCATTGAAATACTTTAAGCAGCCAAACTTCTTCTGGAAATGAAACTGCCTCCACAATTTCCACAAATTATTTTTTGTTTAGCTTTTTCTATACATTTCTCTAGGTTTTCAAAAATCCCTACCTTTACAATTTATCAATCACTGAAGTCAACACATGCTTCTTTGCTTTTTCACGGCTTCGTGTATTTCTTCTACAGCTGTTACTACAGTGGAGCAATCTGAAGCGGATATAAAGAGCAGACGATACTCTAACATTTGTTGCAAACAGTTTGTTTTTCGAAATGCATCAAATAATAACAGATGCCTCGCGAGCGATAAGAAAAGGCAGCTGTTGTTCAAATACTGCTAACTTTTTATCCTCCCAAACTATTCTATGTTTATACCGATGACTTGCAAGCAAGGGTGGAAAACTCAATCTAATAATATCGAAGTTCAACCGTGTTGCAAATAAAATCTTCAATTTTTATAGAAACGTAGTTTATGTTGAAAATACAATATAGGGCGGAAAATGAACGGGGATAAAACTGATGCCCAGATCTTTTCTATGTTGCCATCATTCGTTCTTGAAGATTACCTTATTCCATATGATTACTTTTCAAACTCTTCTAAGGTGAATGCTAGAATACTAGAATTTGATCAGAGATTTATTTATTACTTTCATAAGTGAAATAACTGCTTTCACTGAAAAGAACCTTCAAATGTATAAATAATTTCGTATGATAAATTTTAAGTAAATTAATTCTGTATTGTTAAGAATTCTTTTTAAAAAAATAATATTTGAAATTTTTATGAATTTATATATTATATGTTGTCATATAAATCGCATAGGTTTATTTGCTTTGAATTCCGACTTTGTTTTTGAAGAGATAAATGTTATAACTTTTTCTGCTTTTCACAATGTTTTACAATGCAATTACAATGTTACCTTAGCTTTTTGAAATGAACGATAGCATTTAGATACAAGATGTCAAAAAAATAGTACAAACATTTATCTCCCAATATATTACACCTAGTTTATATATATATATATATATATATATATATATATATATATATATATTAGAGAGGGAAAGAGATACTTGAGAAGTTTAAAATTTCATATATTTGAGAGAAGCAGTACTATTCTAATAAATCATTTACTTGCAGTTTCGTGTGTGATAGTGAGCTATCCGAAATAATGGCGTGTTTGGAATGTTTTTAAATATACTTAATCAGAATTTTACCCTATCCCCTTTATTCGCGTACGATAGTATGATAAAAACTCAACATTCTAAAATTAAGAAAAAGAGAATACTTCAAAGTAATAATTGATATTTGTGGATCCATTGGAATAAAAAATAAGATCTTGACAGGCGTCTAAAATTTTAGCAATTAAAGCCCATTCTGAGAGGGAATGAAATACATCTTTCCAGCAAACTTTTTGCAGTCAGATGTCACTTTAATCCAGGCGAAAGCGTCAGTTATTAGAACGAATGTTTTTGGAACCCTGGAAAGCCATTCATAGTATAAGAAGATCATTATAAGTGACAAATTTCAATTAAAGTTTGATGTGACATTCTCAGAATGCCAATTCTCGAAATTTCTATTTCAAATAATAACATTCTGAATGGTGATTGTTATAGCCAATCAGGTTTGGATATCATATTAATAACCATCTGCTGTAGGTGTAAATATCTTTGCCGATTAATTCGAGAACCTATCTTAATGCCACATGTGATAAACTGGAACTCGTCTACCAAAGTATTGTAGATAGAATAAACTAGTTTTGCATGGGTGTTGGAGGCTCTTACTTTGAACAAGAGTAAAGATATTTTATTTGATATATTTTTTTAATTTCATTGAAGCTAATAAATGTATTATTATTAACTGGTTCCTCCATTTTAATTCTTATTGCGATATACATATTATTCCGAAAATAGACGATCTAAAATAAGTCTAGGGCATAAAAAAATGTCATTCTGCTTTTTAATACCTCTGCAAATATTAAAAATGGAAGTATTAAATTAAGTATGCTTATAAGAGGAACATTTTACGCATTGAGACTTAACATGTGGGTTTTGGAAACATTTAATTGTGTAACTTTTTATTAGTATCCTCTATAAAATTCTGAATGTTTACATATAAATGACTACCATATTTAATAAAACTTTATAAATGTAAATAGATATAAAATTTCATTATTTAATAAAATAAGAGCTTGTTCCACTTTTTGAAATAACTTTCATTTAAATGCTTTATTAAAAATTTATTTACTTTTTTACAGGATTTAAGATGACTCTTTAACCTATTTGATCATCTCCCAACATCACACAAAAAGTATTGAGCTAAAAATATTAAATAAAATGAAAATTGAGGGCTATTACTTTAATACAGTATTGGGTTAAATACCATTTTTATGTGCCTTTCGAGTCCAAAAAAGCAAGCTGAATGGTTATATAGTTTGTCTGTTTATTCTCTGGATTTTTTTTTTTTGCTCGCTGCATTGCGTAATATCAATTTTGTAAACGATGAAAATAAAAACAAAAATAACTGCACATGAGTATCTTTTTAAGATGTAAATTACAATATATTTTATAACTGAAAAATCTTAAGCTAAAACATTTTGATGCTTTTTAAAGAGAGTTTATGAGCATATAATATTTATCGGTTGCAATTTTTACCGAATTACTTTATTCCAATGAAAATCGTCTGATCAATAATTTTGTCAAAATAGAAACATAAAAGTTGGAAAACATCTGCTCGAGCTTCTTGAAATCGTTTGCCTTTATCTCACAATTTTGCATTCGAATATTATATCGTTATTCTAACGGAATTCTTTGCGATTTGCTGCTGTTTTTTCGTCGATTTCTATAATTATTCCGTATGTTTGTGAAAGTTCAGAAATTCGATATCTGTTGATTGGAGTAATCAGAAATATTATGATCTCAAATATTATCAAGGATACTGTACAGGAGAATCCGATGTCTACATGACGGAGTATAAATTATGCCAATAGAACAATACAATAATACTGAAAAGTTCCACCATTTTTTACGGAAATTTCTCTCTTATTCCCGGCTCAAATGAAGAACTAGGTGAACTAGGTAAGTGCAATTATTCCTTAAAATTTCTTTTTAACTTCTTAGCTATCAGGAACAGATGTTTACTTTTTTCATTGTGATATTTCTGTTATCCCTGTACAATATATTGTAGGTTCAGTGTGTTACTGAAGCTATTATGCTCCGACTTCTGCTGCTAGCGAGACAGCAGAATGTTTTCGGATAAAAAAATTTCTATCAAATATTTTGTTCGAATGCCAAAAGCAAAGCGCGTTCAATTTACTTCAATTTTAAATTATTCGAAGACCAAATTTCCTTACGTTTATTGATACTAGACTCTTGCGCCCACTTCTAGCGGAAGCACAGGTTGTTGTTAATTTTAAAAAATTCTTCCCGGTGCTTTTACAGGTATTGTAATCTTGTTTTTAACTAATCTTGTTTTTAACTAATAAACTTTTTAATCTAAAGAAGTTTAAAATAAAAATCCATATCATTTTGTTTCGTTGATTTTTTGGGTCTTTTTTTTTGGTATTTTTGAAATGACAAGAAAATGATATTTTTTTTCCAAAAAAGTCTTAATATCTTTTTTATTCTCCATTAAAACTTAAGAAAAGAAAAAAACAGTTTTTACAAAAATTAAAAAAAAAGTTTTCCAAAAAATTATCATATGGTTGTTAAAAGCTGTAACAAAGAGCATTTTTAAAGTAAAATGCGCATTAAAGTTATTTAAAGTAGCGTAAATTAATTAATAATTTATTTAAAATTAATTATTAATTTTAATAATTAGCGTTCTAATTATTAAAATTAATTGGAGTCCGGCCTAATAAATGATGACACGGGATTTTCATTTTAAAGAAAATATGGCTGAAGTCGATGAAGACTATAATACACATGAACTGTGCTAAGTAAATGTTAAAATCCTTCCTAATTTTACTGTATAAAACACAGATCGGCACAACCGATTTGCAGAAGTTCTTTATTTCAGAATTGATAGAAGATTCAGCAATTGTGGCTCATAAAGGTTTATGAAGTTTGGATGCTTATTATCTCCATTTTGAAAGTAGATATTAGCTTCTTAAAGTCTAATTCATAATGTAGAATTAACTTATAAGAATACTGCTTTTCCATTATCTTAACTGTAACAAAATATTTGTTTTAATCTGTTGTTGTAAGCTTTGAGCATATAAAAATATTACAGTGAAAAAGAATAAATATAAATAAATTTGGTGAATATTTTTTTAAAAATCTTCTGTATCACAGTCACAGTTAATCTGATGTTTAAGTAGAAATAATAAAATAGTTAACAGTGTAAAATCAGTAGAAATAATTCAAAAAATGTGTTTTTCGAACTCGGGGATGTCTAAGAGGCGAAAATTCCCCAAAATCTTCAGTACGAAATTTTTGATGATTGTAATACTTTTCCTCTACTGCATATACGAAAAATTAAAAATGAAACTCTAATATAAGTTAAATAAATTGTATAAAATTTTAATTATCCATCACTAGATGATATACAATTTTTGAAAATAATATATACAAGAATTTTTAAAAAAATACATTATGGAAGAAAAAAATTATTTATTTTCATTTTGCTGTAGAATTTGTAAGATGTCAAACAAATAAAAAAAAAAATTAAATCAAAACCCGTTTTTTTTTTCGTTTTTGTTGCTTTTTAAGAAAATAAGTAACAAAATTGTGTTTCTCTCTCTTCTCTACAGAAAATAAAATTTATGAGTCTTTATGTATGTGGTTAATGTTGTCTTAAAGGCAAGATATCAAATAATATATACGAATATATCGAAATAATATATTCGAAATATCAAAATTGGCATATATATATATATATATATATATATAATTTTTTATAGATTTTAATTTCTTAAAGAATTTATGATATTTTGCTGTTTCTCTGAGATAACTTCCGAAAATATGGTGAATAAAAATGGTTTTAATATTGTTAATATTGTCTTAAAATTAAAAAAAAAATTCTTTTCAATAATACCAATTTTTTGTGTTATAAATTTTCATTTCCATTTAATTTTTAGGAAATATTTTAATCAGACAGTAAATTTTGATTTGCTAAATATATTTTATACCAATATAAGTCGTTTTTGAAATGAAACTTAAGTCTTTGTCCCTGTTGCTATTAATATTGTAATGAGGAATCCATAAATAAAACTTCCACAATTAAGAATTTCAATAATTAAATGACTTTTATCTCACATTTTTTGAAAAATTTCCGTGAGTATAAAACTCGCGTAAGATTATTTTATGGATTTGAAACTTTAATGAATTTTCAGATAGTATCAGAGCTGAGCTTTACGCTTAAACATAAAAAGAAGTTTAAAAAATCATTTTTTCAAACTCTGAACGATCGAAATACTTCATCATTTTAGTTTCCTACATAAAAAAATGATTTTTTTTTTCCTCATCCAGATTGGAAGGGGGGAGGGAATGGGAAGCTTTATAATTAATGAAAAGATAACAAAAACACTTGATATTGTTTTTAATTTTTCCTGCCTTCAGATTATGTGTGTTCATTTTTACAGTAATTGCCTCTCCAAAATATGAAAGTGTTAAATATAGCTGAAGGTGATAAAATATGCCTTGGAAAAATAATCAAGTTTTTCCTTTTTCTGCTCTGTTAATGTCGGAAGCAGTGTTTTGGCTTCGAGCCCATATATTCAAAGGAAACCTTCAAAACGGTTTATCAGCTAATTTTTATATAAGTAAAAAAGTTACTTTCACAGACATAAAACGTTCTGAAAAAGATGAATAGGATTATATTTACTTCATCTTGAAATTTCGGCATACTTCTAATTATCAAAATAATTTCTGATATTTTTAGGAAAAATCTATAGATAAAAAAAAAAAAGAATCATGGAAAAACAATTTTTCAAAAGCTAAACTTTTTATTTAATATTTTAAGCAGTTGAAATGATCTCCCTCGAACTTACTCATTTAGCTTCTAATAAATTATTTTTTAATGTATTTGTGTTTTAGATACGTTTTCAACATATTTTAATTAAAATCTGACACAAAACTATAATGACTCTTACAAAATCGCATACCATATTTGATGTATTTAATCCATTGCGCTTTTGAATAATTGTGCTTTCCGATTTTTGAAAATGTAGATAGACAGACATTCAGCCTTTTCTTGGATTTTGAACAAAATTTGATGATCTTTGCAATGTAAGTTTTAATTTTTTGTTGTTAACTTCATCCATCTAGCTTTGTTTACTTTGTTATTAATTAATTTATATTTGAAGAGCCTGACAGACAGACTTCATCTGTGTATGCGTTTTCTCAAAATTTAAGAAATCTGGAAATTTTTGTGGAAAGATTATGTATCAAAAGCCGTCTATCTAACTAATTACTAAACCGTTTTTTGAGTTATCTTTTATCTTAAGTTATCTTTTTGAGTTAATGCCAAAATTGTGCTTTCCAAACTCTTAGAGACCTGAAAGGTGGAAATTTTTCGATCTCCCCGAGAACAAATATTTTTGGCAATTACAATACTTACTCGCATGCAAAGTATACTATAATTGTATACTTTGCATGCGAGGAAGTAAAAATGAAAGATAATAAATAAACGATGATTTGATTATAAGATGCAGTTTTCGGGAATAGAGGATTCCAGGCCTGAAATAATATCTCAGCAGCGATCCTCTGTGTATGTAGTACGATGCAGCAAAATACATTTTTAATGGAATAATTAGTTCCTCTGAAATAAAGCCTTGGAAACTTTCTCTATTGTATCTGCTGTTCTTATTTTAGATGTTTTAAATTTAATGATTTAGACTTATTTTGCATCTACAGTTATGCAATGTAAAAAACTGACTAACTGTTCTTTAGCAATTATCAAGAAAAATTTCAATGTTTTTAAATTTTAACATCTTTTATACAAAATCACCATATATATTAACACCACGATCTTGTTTATCCATCATATCTTTGGCGCAGTATAGCCAAGATTGGCTCTTGCGCCAATAAAAACCAAAAAGCCAACCAACCAAATAATTGGGTTCTGCGTTCAGTAAATGTTAAAATAATTTAAATACGATTAAAAATTATTATTTTCTATCATGATAATATTTTATTATTGATACTTTTCTCTACTATTTGGAAAATTAATTAACATGGAGCAAATAAAAAAAATTAAAATCGTCAAATCGATTATAATGCTAGTATACTAGTTAAAATAATGAAAATATTGTTTTATTAATTTTAGAGAAAAAATATACGGAAATAAAATTGACCATTTTAAAACGACTTTTTAACAGTTTTTTGTAAAATTAAATTGCTTCATGTGCAGTTATATGCTAAATGTAATTTTTAAGGACAAGAGAGAAAAATGTGATTGATCATTCATTAAAAAAACTTTGGATAAAAAAACTTTGCTACAGAGATTAAAGAAGTACTGAAGTACATACCAAATTCGGTAGCTTTAAATTCAAATAAAGAAAAGTATCGTTATAAAATATATCTTAAATTAGAGTATTTTGAACGATTTCTGAGATATACATATCACATTAAAACCATTGATATCTATATTAGAGCATTTTGAATTATTTCTGATGATATATATTCCAGCTGTAAATTAAGTTTAAAATTTCAATTTTCATACAAAATTATATATATATATTATATTCTCCAAAGATCTTTTATAATTTTCCTGTATATGAAAAATTGAAATATTTGAGAATTTTTACCATTCTATTTTTTCTTTAAATTCAAGGGCATATATAAAGTTTTTGTGAATGAAAATCTCAAAGAATTTTTACCTCTTTATTTGTGTCGTAACTACCAACTCTAATTAGTTGGTAATTACGGAGATAAAATTTATATAATTTCTGTTACGATATTAGAATTATATCATTAATCTGTTATGCTTAAAATAAAATTTAGAATAAATTATTATTATAATCGAAAAAAAAGAATATGCCATAAGTACAATTACTTATAGTATACATTCCACTTGACTATTTGTTTAAGTACTTTACTCCGAGCCATTAAATTTCAATGTTTCCAATTCTCAATTGATGCTTACTGTATTGTATTTTCGTATAAATATAAGCAGTAATTACTATTATAATATCCTCCTTTGTAATTATGAGTTACAGTGATTGTAATTTAAGAGATAGTATGTTATTAGATAAAACTGTTCCTGTTCTAAAAGGAATACCATTTATTACAAGAACACATAATTCTGCTTGTGCCCAAGCTAAATGCTTGGCACACGAGATACGAGAACGCACTCTTATCACAGCAAATCATATTTTAGTAGCCCCGTACATATTATTTATTTATATTATGATAACAAGTCTCCTGTGTACCGCTCTAAAGACAGTTTATGTCGAAAAAAGCACTATTAAAGACTTTTAAATGTATTATTTAGTTTATATAATTAATAAGAAATTTTTCATTACAAGTAGAAAGGGAAATGCATGCAAGCACTTTTAAATAATTCTGTAATTTAATTTATTGTAGAAATTTAACTGGCATGGAATGTTAAAACCTTTAGTAACAGGTTGATATCGAATGAAATATAATTTATTTGCTCATCTGAAGAAATACAGAGAAAAAATACAAATCGTTTAATAATAATTTAGTTTTGCTTAGTTAGTCGTATAAATCTTTTAGTTTTTGGGAGAATGTAATTTTAATAAAATTGATATCTATCCACTAAAAATGGTGTATACTGTGTAGAGTTTGTGATACTTTCCTCAGAGTATTAAGAGAGATAGTTTTTCAGAAACAGTAACAGTTGCCGAATGGATGCCGATTCAATGATTTAATGCCTTGTGGATCATTTTGCTGCTTGGCAATGAATTTGACGACTTCTGCAACAAAAATAAAGAGCCTTGAATTTTCGAGAATATTGGTGATGTCTTCATTAGAGCTCGAGTTCCAATTTTTGCTGTAGAAGCTTTCTCTCCCATCACAGAAACAATAAAAAGTCGGAAGACAGAGTTGAAGAGCTAGACTTTTTGAGAGGAAGTTGAATGGATCTCAAGCAATTGATCGAGAGAAAGTGAACACAGCCTTTCTTTGAAGTATTCTCTGAGTGCTTACGACATTACGGTTGTTTGTTTGATTGCGATTTCCTGATATTGCATGTGATATTCCAGTATACAATTCTGCTGTGATTTGC